>JAUCNO010001614.1:0-18389 GCA_032353835.1 Enteromius viviparus | reverse complement strand
TTATTGACTTTAAATACATTCACATTCATTCATTTAATACATTTATAAATTATTTATTAAATATGAATTTAGGAAATGTTTTACTTTTCATATTTGTTTATAATTCATATTCACATAATATTAAAAAAAATAGTTTTATTGTAATCGATTATTATCATAATGCGTTTTGGACAAACAATAAAAAAAATAGTTTTGTGCTTGGAATATATAATATAATAATATACAGTATATTTTTAAAAAACATTTAATTTATATTAAACATAAATATTGATTAAAAAAACAAAACATATTTGTTTTTATATATATATATAATTATGAATGTTAACATTTATAATTGTATTCAAGTTAATCATTTATCATTATAATAATAGTTTTGGACTATTAAAATATATCGGATGTGGATATTTGGTATGGTACATGTGCAATATTTTACGTATATTTGAATATATCGATGTTTCTATTAATATTTTAAATAAGTTATAAATAGTAATATTTTAATGTATTTAATAAGTAATTACAATTAAAAATATATTTTTTTATTATGAATTATAATAATTTTGTATATAAAATAAATAAAGTTTTTACAAAAAGCACAACCATTTCTGTTTTTATATATATATATATATGTCCATTAATAATTATAATATTAAAAGTAGTACAGTTTTTAAATAACAAGCGCTATAGATGCTTAATTATAAGTACTTTTAAATGTAGAAATGCATTTTTTTTTTACCATATCTACTGTGTTTTTGCAGACATCAACGAGTGTGAGGTGATGCCTAACCTGTGTAAGAACGGCCAGTGCATCAACAGCGTCGGCTCCTTCCGCTGCCATTGCAACGTGGGTTACACCAATGACTTCACAGACACTTCCTGTATCGGTACGTTTTCCCGTAACCCTTATTTAAAACAATAAAGTGTCTTTAAAAACCCTATTTGTGATGCAATACTTGCTGTTTTTCAATCAGACATGGACGAGTGCTCTCAATCGCCCAAACCATGTAACTTCTTGTGCAAAAACACTGAAGGCAGTTATCTGTGCTCGTGTCCCAGAGGATACATCCTACAGCCTGATGGGAAGACCTGCAAAGGTTAGATCATAATTAATGCGCACATTTTCCTTGCTGAGCTAGAATCTAGTCGTAGCAGTAATCCACCCCAATGATGTGTGCTAATATGACAAACGGCTTATTTCATCTCAGATTTGGATGAGTGCTCCACCAAGCAACACAACTGTCAGTTCCTGTGCGTCAACACGATCGGTGGCTTCACCTGTAAATGCCCCTCAGGCTTCACGCAGCACCAGACGGCATGCATAGGTGAGTGATATGAACTCAGACCTCCCGCTAACATGCCTAGCCCAGGGTCTAAATAATTGAGCATGTCATTTGGAGCTAAAATTGCCTCCATGCTTCATCTCGTAGACAACAACGAATGCAGCAATCAGCCGAACGCATGTGGCTCGCGCGCCTCCTGCCTCAACACCCCCGGCAGCTTCAACTGCGAGTGTCAGAAGGGCTTCTCGCTGGACACCACCGGAATCAACTGCGACGGTAGGTTACCCGTGTTGAGGCCATTTAATAGGTTTCTGCAGTAAGCGACAATGCAGTATGTGCAAGTATATTGTGAGAAAACTACATTACCCATGATGCTTTATGGAAAATTCCACCAAGCAGTGGTGATTAAATTGCGTCTACAGAGGACTTTAGCCCCGCCCACAGCCAAAAAAAAAAAAAAAATGACGTAATCGTCCACTCTCAAAATACAAAAATGAGTGCTGTCAAAATTAGCGCTAACGCAAGCAATATTTAAAGCATATTCAACACATTGCAGTACAACCTTGTGGGCTCGCTCTGTCTATTTCTGTGGAAATTTCCAATTTCGAAAATTGAAAATCACACGGTCGGTGCACGGACCGTCACAGATTATGAAAACCAACACCGCTACGCAATCTATTCCGCCATATGTTAGAATGATATGCTAACCTGCTTTTTGGTTTCTAATAGATGTCGATGAATGTGGCGGAAACCACCGGTGCCAACACGGCTGCCAGAACATGTTGGGAGGATATCGTTGTGGATGTCCGCAGGGTTACGTTCAGCACTACCAGTGGAACCAGTGTGTGGGTAAGTATTTCTACGCAGACGAAAAGCGATTTTCAGTTGCGCAGTTGTTCTAATTTCTGCATCTTCCTTCCACCCAGATGAGAACGAATGCGCCGGGAACCAACTCTGTGGCTCGGCCTCTTGCTATAACACTCTGGGCAGCTATAAGTGCGTGTGTCCGTCAGGTTTCGACTTTGAGGCCTCTGCTGGCGGATGCCAGGATGTTAATGAATGCTCTTTGAGCAGTAACCCCTGCAGCCATGGGTGCTCAAACACAGACGGCGGATACTTGTGCGGATGTCCCGGAGGCTTCTACCGAGCAGGACAAGGGTGAGTATTTAGGCTTGCCTGCTCTTATTTGACCACTGGATTTCCAGAGTTTATGCCATAAGTGTGCATTCCTGCTCTTGGAGGATAACTTTGTTTCAGAGTCTCCACCTAGACAAGCTAGTTCAAGCTGTCAGTACGACAAAACACCATCAATAGCCACTTTTCCACTGTCGGTCTAGAGTTTTTAAATGGGCTAATGTAGCAGAGAGCTCAGAAATCATGCTGCATTTCCAGCGTCAGGCCAGAAGCTCTGCAGCGCTTCATTAAAAAAGATGCTCTTTACCCACCTCGCTGGAACAACGTCACCGTTTCACCCCCATCATTTCAAGAACTTACTGGAAAACCAATCAGAAAGAAGTCACTGGAAATTGCCCAGGACCATTTTTTTTTTGCCATTTTCAGTTTTTACCTAAAGATTTAATCCAAAGTATCAATGTAATACCAGTTTTAGAAAGTGATAGTTGGTCAGGACTGAAAATTTGCCAAATAACAATAAAGTGGTATTTTCCTTTATTTACCAAAGAAAGATAACACATTTATTCATGTTTCTGTTTATTTGAAGTCACAGTATACATTACAAAAACATTTTTATAATTTTCATCAAACATACCCCCTGAGTAGCAAGCTCCCAAAGAAAAGCTATGATCATGATAAAGCTAAATATGGACCTCAGGAAATTAGGTATAAAGAGATGTAATAGCCTATGTGACTTGTCTGATTTCTTCAAGCAGTTGTACTTACCATGTTTACTGCTATAATGGCTAGCGCTAGTCCTTTGCACTCCTTATAATTTTTTTTGCCTTGTATAGGGATCACAATGTCTGAAAGTGATATTTTTAAGTCTTTAATATTGTTGTAAAAGCTGTAAACAAAATGATCCAGAAGAGGAGAAACTCTGACCTTGGACTTTACTCCTCAAGTCCGGGCTGGCCTGGTCCTGACATGCACTAGCACGCCCACTTCTGGTCCAATAGTGGAAATACAACTAATGAGTTTCATTACTGTTCTTTGCGAAAGGATTAGTTTGCGGTCTACTTTGTAAAGAGTTCAAAAGTGTTCATGTCTATTTCTGGTGAATGGAAGGGGATGCCTACATACTTTTGCCATAAACTTGCCTGAAACTTGCAAGAACTTGCCCAGGGATACACTCTTCTAAGAATTGTCAAATGTGTGGAGTCTGCACCAGCATGGGCTTAAGAAGGGTGCCAAGACCCTTCAGAATACTATAATCTACGGCAGCGGGAGGCAAAGTTGGTCATGAAGTGCCGCTGTAGAGGCCTACACCTGCCCTAGAGTCTTGTGGACTCTATAGACCTATGCAAGCAATAACAGCAGTCCACATTAAATGCACTATTTTGGGCAAGGCATTAACCAGAGGTGTCAAACCTTGTCCTTGAGTGCCACTGTTCTGTGGTGTTTAGCCTCAGCCCCAAATATTTTGAACCAAGGTTATAAAAAGGACTTCAGGATTGCCAAAAATTGGGACAAGTTGGCGGGGGTCTCAACACTACTCCTGGTTCTTCCCCAACCCTAATCAACCAGAACCAGCTAAACAAGATCTTCAGGGTTACGTAATAATTAAAGACAGGTGTTGGAGCATTGGAACTGACGTTAGGGGTTAAGGGTAGATCCCTGCTCTACAGGTTGTTGGCCCTCCAGAACCCGGAATTTGGAAATCCCTTCCCTGAACTGTATTAATGGTTCTGCTTTTTCGTTTCTAGGCACTGCATCACAGGAGTGGGCTTCCAGGGTCAGTTTGGCTCAGAGGGAGTGGATGACGAAGAGGCTTTGTCACCAGAGGCCTGCTATGAATGCAAGATCAACGGTGACCTTGGAAAGAAAGGTCGTCATAGGCGTAATGCTGGCGATAATGACCTCAAGGTACTTTTGAGTACTGTCCGTCTCTCTTTAGTTTTTGTTATCAATATGGCCAGACTGTTAACCCAGATAGACTTACATCAGAAGCTTCTTCTAAAGTGTCTAACTCTTCTGTCCTGCCCTCAGGAAACGGTGAGCTTGGCCAGCATGGATGTTCAGACATCTATCCCCATGAACCTCAGTCTGGCGCAGCTGCAAAACAAGGAACCCCTACTTGAGTTGCTTCCAGCTCTGGAGCCACTCGAGCACCATGTGCGCTACGTCATAACGCACGGAAACCACGGCGAACACTTCCGCATCCTGGAGCGCCGCGACGGGAAAAGCGTTCTGCGGCTGGGCCGAAAGCCACCCCCTCCAGGTTTGTACCGCCTGGAGATCGCCAGCTTGCGTCTGTTCGGTCCGCGCAAACTTCAGCAAATGGAGGACCAACACGACAGCGACTACTTGCTGGGCGAGATCGGCGACGCACTGCGCATCAAGCTGCACATCCACCTGCACTGAGACTGTCCCTTGACCCCGTCCCTTCACTGCAGGGCGTAGGCTCTGAGAGACTGTGTCCATTTACCGTCATGTTTTGGGTTTGTTTTTATTTGCCGTCTTTTTATGTCAGCCCCCACTGACCAGGTTGGGTGGAATATGTACATATTCCACCTTAAATTAGCAGGTGTGCATTAGCACTAGCATTAGCAGCAACTTTTACCGGAGGGACAATCAGAAATATCAGTCGTGAGGACGTTTTAATTTTAGTACGGCTAGTACAGTTGTAAACTGTCAAAATGATCATGAAATGACATTCAGTCTTTAGTGCACATAAAAACGTTGCATTACAGATGAAGAAAAATATAATGACCGCTCACTCACCTGGACATCTCAGTGCGAACTGGGGTCAAAGTTTATTCCATTCAGTATTTAGAGTCAAGTATTGTACTGTTTTTTTGAAGAAGTCACACAAAGGACTGCAGCAATTTTTCAGGTTTAAACAAGAGTCGAGGGTTATTTAAACGGCTTACGGTTCTTGAAACTGAAATGCGTCTTTTTACACAAGATTTCTGGGACTTTCTGAAGTGTTTGCATGAGCTGCCACATTGCGTTACCTCATTTTACACACATACACAACACCACACACACAAACAGATGTACGGCAGTTAGGACAGGAGCGGTGCTAAACGCTCAAAATTTGCACTGGGCCTCCTCTGCGTATTTAATCAGGGAAAATTCATTCCAAAAATGGCGACGACTGTCTAAAGGGTTTTCGAATATGCATGTGATGTTGCACAAACATAACCATTTTCTTCTCCATACTTGTGTGCTCTTGTCGGTATATTTGACAAAGACGTGCTTGGCAAACAGAGCACATATGAATGGAGAACTGGAAGCCTGCTGGGTAAACCGTCCAGGGGCCATTTTTTGATTGCAGCTGCAGATGGGCAGTCTCAATAGTACATAAGGTCCTCCAAAACACTCCAGATATGGACATGCGAACACACATTTTCAACTTTCAAGTGTGGGAACGATGCAAACCCGTTTTCTTAGTTTCTGCGAGCAAACCAGGTGCTACGATTCCAACGTACGCTATACCACGAACTGATTTGTGGATCGCAAACGTGACATTTTCAAAGGTCTTTTGTGTTTTATTTTATTTTTCATTTCGTGTGTGATTGTCTTTTGTACTGTCTCAATGCTGAAAAATCAATACTATCAAAGCTTGTTGAAAATTTGAATTGTATATTTTAAAGTGAAATGTAGATTTTGTCTTTTGTATCCTCGAGCATCAAGACTGCCAAGCCAAATATTTACTTGTAAACATTACATAAATAGCCTTTAAGAGCTTGTTTGCGGACAATTAATGACCACCGCGTCCTTACTTTACTGTCACTGAGCACTATGTGACAGACGTCACGGTTTACATGAGCTTGTCCATCGATCATCTAAATGAAAAATACTGTAGTTTATTGCAACATTGGACTGTTTTCAAAGGCTGTAAACAAAGTGATTTTGGTGCTAGACTGACAAAACGGTTTCTTGAACATCACAGTAACTGCACTGTACAACAGCCTGAGCTATATTTATGCATAACCATTTGTCTAACATGGGAACTTTGTATACTTTCATACCTTTTTTTGTTGATGCCACTACATGTAAAAGAGCGAATGTGCGTGACTGTACTGTATGTCAAAAATCAGCAGCAAACTTGAAATAGTCATCAAGCTAATGTTGAGTTACGAACTTCAGACCAAAGAAAGTGGACCGGGGCGCTCAGGAGGTCGTCCCATACCATAAATCTCAGAGGTGCATTGATTATAGGGCATCTGTATGAATTTTTTGAGCCATAAAGGTCCATGACGGAGAAACCTGAGCACCCCGTACACTGCTAATGAGTAATTCCAAATGCATTGTTTTTATACCATTTTCGTTTCATCTGTTAGATCCCAGTGATCCGCACAATGTTTGTGAACATCTGTACCAAACAACAAATGGCAATAAAACAACATGGGTTATATTTTTAAACCTTTGTCTTTCTGTTCTCTGTGTGCAAAGGCCATTTTTAGCCACGTTAAAGAGATCTGGCGAGTGTATCCAAATGGAAATGGCTTATTGATCTCAGTAGTGTGGCCACTTTGGTACACTCCGTTCTGAAGATATTGGAAGCTTTAAGTGAATAAACCCAGTTTTATTTCAGACAAAAGGGAATTAGGAAAATATCCAATCTACTTACAAAACTCACAAAGCAAATGCAAGCTCCTCTGTTTCTTGGCACGTCAACATTCCTAAATGAGAGCTATAAATTCAAGACGACACATTAGCAAAAAGGGAACTCCAAATCTTGAGTCGGGATATAAAAATAAAGCTTTCGGTCGAATCTAAACCCCTCTTAGATCACAATGGATTTCAGAGAGCTCCGCAGATTAGCAAACAGACAACCAATGACATGAACACCCTCGAGATACGAGAACATATGGCTTATATACACATAGTCAATAGACAGGAAAGAGTCGAACAGCAATAATACAAGGACTGACGCTCAATACTGAAGTCTTAAAGGGATTTTTGCTCCAAATCTAGAACATCCTCAGAAATGTATAAAGTACAGAGTTAAGAACGGGTCTGTCGGAGGCAGCAGGTACGTCAGACATCCTTGGACTTTCCAACAATACTGCGCAGAATTACCATGCTAAATATACTGAATTTCCTCACGTCTTTTACAATTAAGATATATCTACAGTAACGATGAAGTATGTACAGTAGCTGAAGGGTAGTAACAATTCACAGTGAACATTGTGTCGGGCACCTTGAACTGTCGACTTCATGTGTTTATTCATTGTAGACCGTCCTGAGGAAGTAGCTAGAGCGGAACAACTGGACAACCCTGTTAATTCGGTCACGTTTACGTACCTTTCAAGGTATACATGGCACGTGCGTTCACATGGGAATTGAACCCATGATCGTTTAAGTGCAATTAAGGTGAAAGTGTTTTTTTTTTTCGTATTTGTTATCCTAAAAATTCGTCAAGCACAGAAACCTTGCACACGCAGTCTGATGCGTATTGATGAATCCATTGCAAAAAATTGGCAAAGTAGTACTAAATAAAGTCTTAAAGCAGTCTTTGTTGACTATGTTGGTAACATCATCAAATAAAATTATTTTATTTTCTTCGCGCAAAAAAAGTATTCTTGCGTCTGTTGATCTACCAATGTTTTAACTACGTTTCTGGATCTGGGATCATTTCAGTTGTGTGGCTGTCTATGGAGGGTCTGATAGCTCTCTGATTTCATCAAAAATATCTTCAATTGTGTTCTAAAGATAAACGAAGGTCTGATGGGTTTGGAACGACATGAGGTTGAGTAATTAATGACAGGATTTTCATTTTAAGGAGCAGTGGGATTATCACAGCCAATCAAAGTTTACTTCAGGATGTCAGGGGCTCATTTTGATTCTTTGCTAGCGATACTAGAGCCACATATTAAAAAGAAGACCTTTTGCAGTGAAGTCTGTGTGCAAGGATCTATATACAGTGCTTTGTGTTTTTTAACGTGATCTTTAGCTACACTGTTGGGCCACAGGATGGGCTAAGGCAGGTGGCGTCTCGAGGTCATATGACTACACCAGGGCGTAGTCAAACTGGCCCCGCTCGAAGCCATCCTTGTGATCAGTCCAAGACGAAGCGGGCATTCGGCTGTAGGGGTCCAGCAAGATCCGGAAGCAGCGCACCAACAGGAAGATCAAAAACAGCATCAGGAGACCCACGAACGCGAAGGCCGTCCTTTGCTCAGCGTCGCCGCCAAGAGGTGGGCTGCTGGGGACCCCGGCGAACGACGGTCCCGGCGAGAGCAGCTCATAGTCCAACGTGGACACATCGCTCATCCTCCAGGGAGGGCGACGACAGAACTTGCAAGCTGTCGTGAGCGTGGGGCGGACGGAGAGATTGGCCAGATTGGTGCGGTGACCCGGGTGTGGACAAACGAGGCCAAAGTCGACACTTTCGACCGCGTGATGGACACGCAAAGTGACACAAGTGGAGCAGTCCAGGGGTCAAAATGACAGGCTTTTTTATTCCAGACCTGTCAGATCGAATCTAACCCGCAAGTGGCGCGGCGCGAGCCGATGGGACATGACACAACGGGCTGCCACAGCGGATAAAAACAGCAAGGACTCGAGTCACACGCTCGTCTCTTTTGGCTGCAGGAATGAGGCTAATTGGTTCCAGATGGGACACGGTTTGCAGGTGTTGTCCCTACATTGGGTGCCAGTTTACGGATCGCCCAACGGCAAGTATCCCATTTCTGGCTAAAAAGCGTCAGACAATGAACATCAATACGCTGGAAAAGCCGTTCATTCAAGCGCATTAATTTTGCCAGCTCCAGTAGGTGGATGAGTCAGAGATGATCTGCTCCTACTTGCTTGTGCTTTTTCACAGAGAAGCGTCTTGTAAGGTTGGTACTATTGATCGAGGCTGGCTAATGTCTGGTACAGTGTGGATTTCAGGGCAGAGATGGGATGTAGGCGGACAGAAACGATGCCTTTGCTGCAGTGTGTTCGGCCTCTGGTCGGTTGTACATCACCCTGTAAACACACAACACACACGTATTCAGCATCTCATCCGTTTAGTTGAATCACCAACATTGGAAAGAGATATTACATGCTTTTCGGAAAGGTCCAATGAATGTTAACACAAAATATGTAGTAAAATTAAAAAGGCATATTTGGCATGCTTATTTTTTGGAATATATATATATATATATATATAGTTTTATGAATGTATTTATTTTAACAAAATGAAAGGTATATTAATGCATTTTTTTCTGGAGTATTTACGGTTTTACATAATTTTTATAATATTTATTGTTCAAACAATTTAAACAAATTTTGTACATTTATTATATATTTAATATGCACTTATATTTTAATTTATTAAATCATATATTCAATAAATTAAATATATTTAAAAAAATATATATTGTGGTGAACATAATACATCATGGAATAAATGGCCCCAATGACTGAAATAAATTTTTAAAAAAAATTTAATGTATTTAAAATGTCACAAAATATTAAGTAAGCAGACACCGCAGTAATTACCGCAGTAATTAATTTTAAACTATAAATATGAAACAAGTTTCGAAAAAGAATATAAATATTAAATAAGTCAATCAGTCTCTCTCTATGTGTGTGTATACTGATAATACTGAACAGCAGAAGACATGTGAACGGCATAAATCAGGTTTCTAATATGTGTGTAATAGGTCATGTGTCAAATATAAGAGCGTGAATGATCTGACTTAATCAGAGCAAAACTCCCATAATTCCCCTGACATTCTTCAAAATGGTGAAGCTGATTACGAAACAGCAAGCGGCTGCTGTAGATGTGGTCTTTATCCATCAGTTTTAACGAATCATTAGCCGACTCCTGGAGGAACCTGAATAAGCATTGGTGAATAATTTCTCTGAAGTGTCACAGGACATGAAATGTCAGCAGACGATTATCTTAAACTTGTGAACAGCAGCGGCGTGATTAAAGCGATCAGACAGAGACGAGGAGAGAGATGGATGACGGCTGCTGAAATCACTGGTGCTGAATGGACGGGTCCAAGCCTCATGATGGATGACGGGACGAGTGAGGATCTGTGTGGCACCGCTGACAAACTATTGCTCTCTTCACGAGGAGCGTATCTCTGCGTCTCTGACCACTTCATCAACCAGACTTAATCAATCAGGTCTTCCCTGAGACGCCTTTAACAAGAGAGAACCGCCGCACAGAGCAGGGGAGAAAGTGAAGTTTTAGTGAACCCAAAAAAATTTCAAGCAAACATAAAATGCTGCTGTTTATTATTATTATTATTATTAATTATGAATGTATAACTTAAATACTACAACAATAAGCTATAAATTATACTGTAATTATAAGTGATTTTATTAATTTTTATAATTATAAAATTTTTTGTTATTAATTAACTAGTAAAAATTATAATAAATTATATTTAGATTTTCAATATTTTATTTATTCATTCACCAATATTACTTTTATTGCTAAATATTACTTTTATTATTATTATTGTATAATTTATACTAATATTAATTATAATTAATAAAGAATTAGGAATAAATTTGTTTAAAGATTATATACTTTTTTCCAAATTTATTTTATTATTATAAGCCATTATTTTTATTATTATTATTTTGAATGTTATTAAATTCGCTTTTGTTATTAATTATTATAATATGAATGAAGCAGTTAAAAGTTAATTTATATTTAAAATTATATTTTTTCTAAAGTTTTTTTATTTATTTATTTTTAATGAATAAAGATACTTCTATACTAATAAATTGTTTTTTACAAATAAAATGTTAGTTTAAAATAAATTAATAAATGGAAGTAAAAATAAAAACTAATAATTATTATTTAATTTAATTAAAATAAACAAATAAATACATTATAACTTATGTATAAATCTTCAAATTGACCAAACTTGATATTGTAGTCTATATAATAATACAATCAGTATTTGATTTGATTATGATACGATGTGATTTTGCAAGAATCAGAGCTAAACGGTTCTTGGCTTCGGAAAGTGTGTGAAAAACGATCTGCTGCCAAATGTTCAAGTTCATCCTAAGACTTTTAACTGCAAATCTGAGCCCAGTTTGATGACAAATGAGATCCACGTCTCTGGCGCTCGTGAGAAAGCTCTGCGTTTCTGTCCTTCAGGCTCGAGACGGACCGAGTGTTTGTGTTCTGCCGGACAGATCGAGCAGATGGCAGCCCAGCAGGCCTTCAGAAATCACAGGTCACAGCCAGAGGACTCGTCTCTCTGACCCTCTTCAGCACAGAGACGAAACCAATCTCCTGTCAGGACGTCCCAGAGCAGGGCTCCCTGCGGATCACGCAACAACAGCTATCAGCAAACCCGGTAGCCAGATCCTCGGGCTGTTAAACCCCCTCAATGACATCCACAGGATCAATTATGAGAAGAGAACAGGACAGATACACCTCTTCTTTCCGTTCATGATGCCAGTTTTCTGTCACTGAATCCTACCGAGTCTGTATACAATGGTACTACCATGGCAAGTGTCCAAAGAAACAAGGTACTTTCAAAAACAATATATTGTACGGTCTATAGAATATTTTTTTCCTAGATAGATATTATCATATAAATAAAAATAAAATATCAAAAATAAAATTAATCAAGCCAAACTAATCGAGCTATGCTTTTGCCATATTATATAATAAATATATAAAAAATTATATTTATTATATAATACATTATAATAAGTATTTGTAAGCATATATATATATATATATATATATATATATATAAAGAGAGAGAGAGAGAGATTATGTTTTTTTAATAACAGTTACAATAAATTATAACAATATTTGCCAACACATACTGTAAATACTTATCCATTTATAAATATTTCTGCATTTATCTATCTATATCTGAATTTTATTTATTATGTATTGCTGTTTTGTAAGTCTCTTCTGCTCACAGAGTTAGTGTGCAGTAAAAATTGTTAAATATTATTAAAACAGAAAATACTGCTTTCTATTGTAATATCTGTTCAAATATAATTAATTCCTGTGATTAAATCTGTATTTTCAGCATCATTCCTCCAGTCTTCAGGGTCACGTGATCCTTCAGAAATCATTATAATATATGGATTTGCAGCTCGAGAAGCATTTCTGCTGCACAATTATGTTTTTTTTATTTTTCAGGATCTTTTTGATAAATAGAAAGTTCAACAGAACAGCATTAATGTCTTTACTGTCACTTTTGATCAATTTAACGCAACCTTGCAGAATAAAACTATTAATTTCTTTCAGAAAACCCCTCACCGGTCCAAAAGTTTCTCGTGATGCATCAGATTTTCCGTTACAGTAGTGTGTGTGTGTGTGTGTGTGTGTGTGTTTGAGCGGGAAGAAACCCTCCTCAGCGGCGTCGCTCATTTACGGCGTCAGAGCAAACAGGCAAAAGAGCGGCATTTCATTAACAAGCTCCTCGGGGACGATATAGTCCCGCGCGGTTTCTGTGCTCTTTGCCCGCGGGAAACCGACTGAAGCCCATCTCATTATTCACAGAGACGGACCGAACGGCCAGATCCGTCATTATTTATCCGAGAGCCCTCTCCAAAACTAATTAGAGGCCACAATCGAATGACAAACCGAGGGAGCTAGCATTGAAGCGAGCGCTAACCGTGGGCTACGAGCGAGTTCGCTTCAGTTCTGCCGCTAGCTGCGTGTTTATCAAGATAAAACAGGTCTGGGACGAGAGAAGAAAGGACAACGGCACGAGAGATGGCGCCATCCATCAGGGCCGTTACCACTGACAGTCTTTGATTTTTCGCTTTATATTTCTGTTCATTCATCAATAACGGATCACTGTCACCGGCGGCACGTCCCGGTCACCTTGAGCTCGCGACGAAACTCTAATGTCACGTGGATGATGGAGAACTGAGGGCTTCGGGTGCAGGTGTTTCTCCTGAAGCTCAAGCAGAGCGATGTAAAATTAACCAGCACAGCAGATTTAACAAGAAACCTGATTTTATATTGAGATATTAAGAGGTTTTATTGGGGATTTGGGAACTTTAGGAAATGTAAAATTCTCATTTTAAAACCGGTCAAAATAATTTTATAATAATAATAATAATAATAATAATAATAATAATAATAATAATAATGTGGTGGAATAAAATGCACATAAAACAAACCCTAAAATCTATTAGATATAAAATAAAAATGTATTTACTAAATAATTACTATAAGAATTGTATAAAATTGTGACAAAATGCAATGGAACATAAATAAAACGTAAATTAAAATGCTAGACAATAAAAATACATAAAATAGAAAATAAAATCTATATGTAAAATATATTAAATAAAAGGAAAAAAAAGTTATAAATAATAAAACTGTATGTGAAACAGCAAAAGATCTCTAAAATATAAAATAAAAATAGCAGATATAAAGTAGAATAAAATTGCTAAGTAGTAAATGGAAAATATAACGAGATAATCTATAGAACTTAAAAAATAAAAATGTTAAAAAAAATGCTTAACAAATTTTAAAAATCTAAATAATAAAACAAAATGTAATTTAGAAGTGATAATTTTTTAAAAAGTAAAAATTAGATAGATATCAAATAAAATTCTGTATTAAATGAAAAAAATGGCAAAAACATGCATATAAAACAATAGGCTATAAAATCTATAACATGTCATAAGAATAAGATGCTAAATAAATGCATATAAAACAACAAATAAAAATGTAAAATAATGAAAAACATTTTTTGTTAAAAGCTATGAAATCAAAAGTATATTAAAACGTAAAAATATAATTTATTTAAAAAATTAAAAAAATTAAAAAACGAAAATGGTAAATACAAAATTAATTTAACAAAAGATAAATAAAATGTAAAAAAAATGAAAAGATAAAAACGTTTTACAAAAATTCTGGACAATGAAAATACATCAAATAGAAAATAAAATCTATATGTAAAATCATAATTATAAAAAGGTTTAAAAAAAAATCTAAATAATAAAAATGTATACGAAACAACATAAAATAAAAACAGTAAAATAACAGTAAAAATAATAAAGCATGCATAAAAATTACATGTTATGTTTAGTTTTACAAGTAATAATAGTAATAATATAAAATTACTGAGAAACATATCTAAAATAGAATGTAAATAATAAAGTATAGCTGATGTAATTTTAATTTCTATAGCACTGCTCACAATGCACATTTTACAGTAAATGTAAAATGAAAATATGAAAGCATTTTCTAATAAACAATATGTTCACATAACATTTGATTAGATTAATGCTTAGTCTCACTGCTGTCTACACAATTTTAAAGACTTTAAACAAGGTTTTAAGATCTTTTTTCATTCACACGGTGAGTTTATTTTGTCAAAAGTCTCTCTGACAGCCGAGATCTCACCCCACGCGTTTGCTGAGTGGGCAAGTCGAGGAGTGTGAAGACGTCTTCAAACCGCTGACCTTCCTCCGAACAGGAAAGAAGTGCCGCTTATATTTGCTGGGCTGAATGACGGATGTCTCTGGAGGCGAAAGAAAGACGTCCAGTCTTCTCAGACGAGGTTATTAGCACGTGCGAACAAAGTTGCGACGGCCACATCGCAGGCTTCTTGTGGATGAATTATCAGCATAATTTGATGCGATAACGGCGTGGGATAATGAGACGGACGCTTAAGAGCCGGCTGGGTGTTGGTGCAATTTTCTCTTAAGTGCTGGTGTCAGAGTCTCTGTCAGGAGCCGCTTTTAGAGTCGCGCAAACCTCGCTGTCAAACGCAAACGACGAGCCTCTCTGCTGCCAACGGACCAGAAATACACACAAGAGAACATAATAACAGCTCGTTTCAATGAGAAGGGATAAAAGATCGCTTTAATGGGCTTTGCCTGCTCAGTAGTGGAAAGAAAGGAAATAGATATCGTTTACATATACTGTGTAACACAAACCGATATTTATGATAAACGTCACAAAATATTTATCTTAAAGTGATTAAAATGATTAATCTAGCCTATATAAAATTTATATTAAAAAATTTTTTTATTTTATGAATATATTTTATATAAAAAAAAACTTTGTTTAAATTTAAATACAAATAATCTGATAGTTTATTGTCACGTTAATTTAAATTTAAAATTGTTTTACTTTCAAACGACTAAAATGATTAACATTAAAATGTAATTTTTTTATATAAAATTCACATTAAATACAGAATGTTTTTATTAAAACAGTTGATTTTAATAATTGGGTATTAAAGTTTATTTATTAAAGTACATTTAAATGATGTACTTTTACATTTTAATATTTGATCGTATTAACTTTTAATAAAAATTGTTTTTAAACAACATTAAAAATACATTTTAAAATGTAACATTTTTAAATGATGTACTTTTATTATTAAATTTACAAAACACTTAAAAAAGATTAAATATGAAAATATTAGTTTTACGTTAAATTCATAAATGTAAAATACGTATATTAAAGTTTTATATATACTAAAGCCCCAATTTTTGTACAAAAGCATCTCCAAAAAGTCTAAATAGAAATATTTTTACATTTTATAAATATAAATATTCTTCAGGAAAAAAATCAAATTATCTTCCATTTATCGGTTATCGGCCATAATAAGGAAATAATTCCCTTAACTTTAAAACATTTACTTTTTAGATTTTAGTAATTTTTCAGAATCTCCAAAAACATTATTTAACAACAAAACAAGTGAAAGTATTTATACCCAAATCACTGAACCATTTAGTCAACCGATTTATTTAGAAATAAAACGTTATGTCTTTATGATGGAGCTGATGAATTATTCACTCGACTGATTTGTTCAACAGCACACAATCATTTCAAAACAAAGTATTTTTGAGGAAATCACTAAATCATTATTTATGATTCGTACACTAGCAAACGGCTGCCTTTATTAATAAAAGTCAGTGAATCATTCACTTAACTTTCTTTTTTTTAAGAAGAGTTAGTCATTAGAATATATATATTCTGATTCTTTCTCGAGTTGATTCTGAACTGTTTTGACAGCAGATGGCGCTCTAATCTAGTTCACACACTCGTAATTTACTTCAACCTTTTCCAATTTTTTCTGAATCATGCAGCGCCCCATCTGCTGTTCAAAACTAACCTCAAGGAGGAATCACAATGCATTCAGAAAATCAATGCTGAATCATTCTTCTATTTATTTTTCCAGCCCTAATATAGAGTCTCGTGAAGTGCGATATCAGAAGACTTTTCGAGGACGTCTGGGCCCAGATGAGTCTGAACAGGTCAGTGTTAGCTTGGACTCGGCCTGTGGAGACCGAGAGGAAGTGATCTGTCAGCACTCCTGACGTCTTTAATTCACATCCCAAATCAAAGCATGAATTATTGAGCCGCCCGCAGGAGTGTTTGATGGACAGAGGAGATGGCAGTGAGTGAGAGCTTCGGACAGAGCAGGTCCTCAGCGGGATGTCCTCAACAAACGGCCACATCCGCCCGGAATCAGTCAGGGCGGGACAAGAGGGCGACTTGGCTTTTAGACTAGATGACTACATACTGAACTTTACAGTAAACCACTAATAAAACTAGACATGCCCTGATTTACATAACAGAGTTGAAAATATTGAACAACAGTAACTTCAGAGTATTTTTAATGTACATATTTTCACAGAAAAGGTAGTGTAATGTAAATAATGGCAATAACAATATTTTTTTCAAGAATAAATACTCTTTTAATCTTGGTTTTTGAACTATTCAAAAATGTGCTCTGCAACCAATTGCGATTTTATTTCTCATAATTCTGGCTTTTTTTTGCACAATTGCGATTTTATTTCTCACAATTCTGGCTTTTTTTCGCACAATTGCGATTTTATTTCTCACAATTCTGGCTTTTTTTTTCGCACAATTGCGATTTTATTTCTTACAATTTTTACTTTTTTTTCCTCGCACAATTGCAATTTTTTTTTACAATTCTGGCTTTTTTTTTTTTCGTACAATTGCGACTTTATATCCCAATTCTAGCTTTTTTCGCACAATTGCAACTTTATATCTCACAATTCCGGCATGATTTCCCGTAATTGCGAAACTTCATATCTCTTCATATCTTTATATCTACAATTCTGATTTTACATACAGCATAATCAGTCAGGTGCAATTCACTGAAAATTTAAAGTGATTCTTTATAGTGAATAAAAAAAATACCCTGCACACTCAGTGAATGACAACACATAAGTCATTTAAACAGATTCTTTTTAGTGAATCAAAATATCCAATGTAATCAGTGTACTATGATTCACAGAACAAAAGAGTCGTTTAAACTGATTTCTCTAGAAACAGACTGAGCTAAGAGTATTTGTATCTATGAATACAAAATGGGCCTATAATGTACATGAAATAGCCTAAAAGCTTAAATGGAAAAGTTTGTGAATCCAGCCAGGCTTGTCTAGTGGATCTCAGCAAGGTCAGAGGTCATAGGGTCGATCGTGGGAAGGTCAGCGAGCAGAAATTCAAAAGGACAACAAGCATCGGTGCCTAAGGTAAACACACAACTGAATACTGAAGAGCTCACAGCACAGGGAGAGAGACGCTGTGTCACGTCAAACCTCAGCAAATATGAGATGAAAAGTGTCTCTGTCGCGAGGGCAAGATGGAGATAAAACGACTCCGGCCAAACCCTGACAATGGGAGATCCCAGCGCAGATGTACGCGAGCGCGGCTATTAAGAACGGATTATTAAATCACCACAGATGGAAATAAAAACGCTGATTCCAGGAAAATGCAACAATCGCTTTGCCAGCGCCCACATCCGGCCCTGAAAGCTCAAATTCATCAAAAAAAAGCGGAGAACAAGACGGCAGAGATGGAGGGGCTAACGAAAACCATGTTCCAGGAACCTTCTGCGAAACATCCTCTGTTTAAAATGTAAAAAAAAAAAACAATGAAATGTTCAAGGCACAGAGTTTTCTCTTAACGTTAATTCATCAACCCCCAGTTTCACAGACAAGGCTTAAGCTAGTCCCAGACTAAATTGCATGTTTGAGCTGTCTCAGATGGAAATATCT
>JAUCNO010001613.1:24148-41002 GCA_032353835.1 Enteromius viviparus | reverse complement strand
ATAAAGTTAGTTTTAAAATTAGTTTCAGTTTTAATTCCTATGAGACTGGTTCCACTAAACAAAGGTGGAATAATTAAGCAAATAACTTGCTAATAAAGCATATACAATTAATATTTGAAATAGTAATAAATATATCAATATTAGTGCTGTCAATTAATTGCACACCAAAACATTTTGTGTAATGTGTACATTTATTATGTATATGTAAATACATACAAAGGCTACAGTATATATTTAAAATGTTCTACATATAATTACATTTATATAAATGTATTACATACATTTAAAATATAAATAGAACTTGTTTTTCTGAAATATATGCATGTGTGTGCATTTACATATACATAATAAATATATAATACAGTATGTTTTTAAGTGTTTACTTTTTTTTATTTATATTTTCTGAAACTATAATGTATTTTATTATTAAAATTAAATTTAACTTAGACAAACTGGCAGAGATTAGTGCTACATTTTTCTTTTTTACCATAGTTTACGCTTCATAGAACTACTGCAACACAAACTGTACTTATTAAATTTGTCACCTGGATGAAATAAATGTGTATAAATAGAAACTTATTAGCTTAATTTCTGTAAAAATATTGAAAATGCTGCTGTCGGATTAGTACAAGTGAATAATGCCTCACACTAAAAGTACAAAACTTCCATTCTACTGCCTAGACAGAGAAACACGGAATGGAGAGCAAAAGAAGGAAAGAAAAGGGGTCAACCGGGGTGATAGTATGAGCTCTAATATGCTCAATGAAGATATCTTATTAGGTAAAGGGATTACAAACCTGCTCCCTTTACTGAAAGCCCTGCTGCCTGCTTTCACCTCTAAGATTCTTACTCCTTTAATCCATCTTTAACAGGCTTTTACGTGAGGTCAGTGTTTGTGTGGGCAGTTTGTTTCGCGGTCAGCTGAGGCTGTGCGTGTTTTCAGTCTAGCAATAAGTCATTTGAAGGGTTAATTCACCATCAAGATCAAAAAAGCAAGCTCGACATGAAGTCTTTGTGTAATTCATGGTACATTTCAGATTAAAACGTTTATCAATGAAACAGCAGTTGGTTTCAGTGTAACATATTTGCTAGTTGCCATGTTTAATCACACCATTTTGTAATAATGTTTTTGTAATTGTTTATTATTATTTACTATCATTACCTTGGTGTAAAGCTGCTTTGCAATGATATGTTTTATGAAAAGCGCTATACAAATAAATTTAAATTGCATTGAATTGAATAAGCCAGCCCACCACCGACAGACCCGATAGGAGAGCTGTCCCTGATCCCAGCGGATTCTGTTCTGCAACCACGGCCAGGAGAGCCGTTCCAGAGTCCCCTTCCACAGTCACAATTCCAAATTATAAAGTGAGCATTGTGACTTCATATCTCAGAAATCTGAGATATAAACTCCCAACTCTGAGAACATATACGTTTTTTTTCACTCAAAATTGGACTTAACTCGCTATAACTCAATAACTCGCAATTGAGAGTTTGTATCTCAAAATTTGGAGAAAAAAGTCAGAATTGCAACTTTATATTACACAATTGTGAGTTATGAATCAGAATTCTGAGAATTTGGAATTGTGAGTTTAAATCCTGCAATTCCCACTTTTTTTTCATGAAATTGTGAATTTATATCACGCAATTATAGACTTGGTTTTATGTAACTGTGAGTTTAAATCACACAATTCAGACTTTTTTATTTGTTTATAGCTCATAATTCTGAAAAGAAAGGCAGAATTGTGAAATAAAAAGTCGCAATAAGCTTTTTTTATTTTTTATTTAGTGGCGGGAACATGCTTCCAATGTAACGTAGTTGACATGAGCTAAATAAAATATTTTTTCATGAAAGAAAACTAATAAATAAAAAATGTGCTTATTTTTCAAAGGCATTTAGATTGTAGAAATACATTTAATACACATAATAATAATATATTATAATAATTTTTATATTCTTGACCTCAATATTTTGATTTGTTATTTTGAACTCAAAATACTGAAGTCTCAAAAGAGTAGTGAGTCTACTCTTAATATGATAATTCTTAAGAAAATTGTTATAAACAATAATTTTAATCATCAATGGACATTAAATGGTCCTTAAATTATATATTTATTTGTGTTCTGAAATGAGTGGTTGGACTGTTTTTGCAAAACATCTCTATTTAAACTCTATTAAAGAATAAAAGTCCTGACAACATCAGAGTCAGTGCATGTTTCCACTTATTTTTCCACCCTTTAATAGTCTGCTGGACAAGTGAAATGAAAGAGAGAACAGAAAAACCACGTTCAGTCATTTGATCAGGGTCAAACGTCTTTTTTTATCTGAATAGCAGCATGTTATACCGCTAAGTGCATAGTACGAGAGGTTAAGAACGATGAAAAGGAGGAAACGAGAGGAAAACAGAAACAGAGGGGGAAAAGAGAGCATTGATGTCTGTGAGAAAAAGAGCATCGGCCAGCAACAATCCACTCACACTGTTCAGGGAGAAGTGTATTTAAATGTGACATGATGTTCAGGGTAAATGAGCTGACCTTAACCCTGCGGGTCAGAGCCTGCTGTGTGTGCGTGTGTGCTGTGGAGGAGGGGGCGTGGCCTAATAACTCATCCCCCTGCTGTGATTGACAGCTCCCGTTTTTGTGAGTTTTTTCCCAGGGATCAGAGCATCCCAAAGCTCTTAAAACACTTTACACCACACAGATGCTGCTGGGTTTGCATGACATGCTCTTCTGTGACGATTGCCTTCCCTTTCCATTTCACAGAATTAGCTGATTAGTTCTGTGAGCTAGTTATGAATAACATGCATCTAAACAGCGTGCATTAAAAGCATGCTATACCTGTCTTGGCAAGCATTTATATGTCTTAAATGAGTAGGGGAAGAATTATGTATCAGCATATTTCTTGCGTCAAGTCTTCTTTTTTTGACCCCCCTCCCAACCTCCCACTATATAAATTAATTCTATATAAATTAATAATTCTAATTTAAATAATTAGCATTTCAGGATTCCAGAAGTTGTAGAAGTTCCAAAAAACATTTATTTTATTTATTTATTATTATTCATTTATGTTTTATTAATTTTACAATTTCTACATGACAAGTTATTTTGAAATATTTTGGAACAGTTTTGTACAATTTGTTGGAAGTGGTAAATTCCTACAAATTTGTATGACCTCACTCGTACGATTGTGTATGATTTCTCTAAACCCCAGTGACGGGTAGGTTTAGGAGCGGGGTTAGGTGTAGGTGTCCTTTGTACAAATTCATACGAATTGACAACTTGTAAAATATGTACGATATAGCAACAATTGTAGGAATTCGAATGAGGTCGTACTAATTTGTATGAATTAGCCACCTTGTAAAATATGAACGAACTGCCGTTAGACTGGAACAGGACACATTGATATGTTATCTACCCATATGTAAGTATACACAACAGGGTAAAAAAGGTACAAAGGTGTACCTTTTTCAAAGTTAAGAAAAGACTTTCACTGAAGGAAGGATCTGAGGTAATCTCACTACAAATGTACCATTTAGGTGCCAAGATATACATGTTATTAATATGTGTCCCTTACTGTACTAATATGCCCCCTATATTGGTAAAAAAAAAGGTACAAAGTTTTGAAAGGCACCATCCCAGTGACAGCTTTTGTACCTTTTTTTCTGAGAATGCTAAGAAAAGCGGGCTGGTACCTTTGTACCTTTTATGTACAGTAGTACATTATCGTAAAGTATCGTTTTTTTCACACATTTTTGGGGTCTCCCAGGTTAAAATGTGAGTGTGATCACAAAAGTTTATATTTTGATATACTGGAGAAACAATAATTATCTTATCATACTGCATGACGTTTTCACATCACTTCAGCAGTTTGTTGAAGATATAGGAGACGTAATAATTATCTTTATCTAAACGATCACTAAAACTGAGATCTTCCCCAGCAGGCGTGTTCAGGTTGGAGTCTGTGTTTATCATGACCCTGTGACCCCCTTTATTCAGCAGCTCCTGCTACAGAAAGCAAATCCTTTAACCCCGGGGGTGTGACACTCAACCTTTGCCACAGCTGCAGTCAGCTGGCCTGGGAGGCTCTGAAAGACGTAGATCAGTGAAAGAGAAGACAAACGTGTGAGTTAGGCTCCTCTGACCTCTCTCTATTGTGTGTCCCTCCCTTCCCCCCGTTTCTACTGTGAGAGCGATAGCAAGGCTGAATCTTCACATTAAGAGTGATCCGCGCTGGGAAAGACACACCACCTCTGGCACACACCGACCCATTTTCTGTGATCTCTGTTTTCCTGAGACTCACAAGGAAAGACAAATGCTTTTAAATGAAAGTGATTATGCAGCTCTTTTGATTGTGAAGAGGGAAAAGGAGGTCAGATTTACGACGCGGTGTTATTTTAGTATCATTGAGCTACTACAATAGTTTGTTCACAATTCAATTTAATTTTACTTTTATATTTTCAGATTTTGTGTTAGTTTATGATCATACGTTTTGGGAATACTCTTATGTGTCCTGTGCTCATTTAAATAAAGTTCCAAATTCAGTTTATGACATTGTACTAAAACAGAAAATAGTTACAAAATATAATCCAAATCTTTTTTTGCACTGTTTATTTTAATGAGCCAAGGGCTGTGCGGAGGTCCTCCAGGCTGAGTCCACCTTCGCGAGCCGAGCTTGCCGCTGCATGTCAGGCTGCCACCGCCCTGCATGCCACGAGCTGCACGAGGGTGGTCCTAATCAAGGGTTGCAGGAACCTCGCATCGCGGTCGACCTCGTTCTCATCAAAAAGGGGCGACCGAGGTCGAGGTGGTCAGGTGATGTCCACAGTCGTGGTCCCGGGAGTGGCACCTATGGCTGAACCTGGCACAGATGGCAACGTTGACAAAGCTTGCTTTCTTGACGCTCACAGGGCGGCCTATTCGGTGACAACGTCATCTCAGTCCCCACCCCCAGAGGAGGGCCGGGAGCTTCTGTGCAACAGCTGTACCCACAGCTTCAAAAACAGAGAGAGCAATTTTCCACACCTCTGGGCCCAGTGCCCCTAGATCACCATCTAACCAAATGTCTTTTTGTTTCATCAGGTCCGGATCTAGAGCACATTGTCGCCAGTGCGGGAACCAGGGGAGCAGGTAGGCACTGCCTAGGGCAGTCAGACTTTTCTCCTTCTGGGATCAGTCCCCTTGCTGGTTCAACGTTCCCTTGATTCCCATAGCGACCCGGCTGGGAACCTGGTTACAGCTTCCCAGCCCCTCGCAGTGGTTGATATGGATGGTACGCCTCGGCTATGCGATTCAGTTTGCCAGGCGCCCGCCGAGGTACAGAGGCATCCACTACTCCACTGTCTGCTCGGACAGGGATGCGACTGTCCTGTGTACGGAGGTTGCAGTCCTACTGGCGAAGGATGCAATCGAGCCTGTCCCTCCAGCCGAGATGAGGTAAGGATTTTACAGTTCTTACTTCATAAGGGAAAAAAAAGAGTGGCATCCTGGATCTACGAGGTTTAAAACTGTCCCTTCTCAAGCCGTTGCATACATCAACCAACAAGGTAGGCTACGCTTCCGCCACATGTTACAACTCGCCCGCCATCTGCTCCTGTGGAGTTAGACGCGGCTGAAATGTTCATATTCCAGGGTCACTCAACCGTGCGGCCGATCAACTCTCACAGCAGTCCACCCACCCTGGAGAATGGTGACTCCACTCCCTAGGTAGTTCAGCTGATCTGGGGCAACTTCGGTGAGGCAGAGATAGACCTCTTTGCCTCCCCCGAATCCTCCCATTGCCAGCTGTATTACTCCCTCGATGAGGCACCCTCGGCAGGGATGCACTGGCTCACAGCTAGCCTCCGGGGCCCATGTACGCCTTTTTTCCCAGTGAGCCTCCTTGCACAGACCCTGTGCAAGATCAGGGAGAATGAGGAAAAGGTCCTGCTGTTAGCTGCCCTCACGGACCTGGTTAGCAGACCTAGTGCTCCTCACGGCAGCACCTCCTTGAAAAATTCCCTTGTCTCTCAGGGAATGGGCACGATTTGGCACCCGCAACCAAATCGCACGTCTGGCTCCTAGACTGGGTGCTGCAGACCTTTACGGCCTTCCAGCAGCCGTGATTAATACTATCTCTCAGCCTAGGGTCCCTCTAGATGTGGTCTGTTAGTCGACTGGTGCTCCTCTAGCGGAGAGGACCCAAAGAGATGCCCGATTGCAGTGGTGCTTTCCTTCCTGCAGGAGAAGTTGGAGAGCAGGCTGTCCCCTTCGACTCTCGAAGTGTATGCAGTGGAGGGTGCGTCCCTAGGAAAGCACCAACTCATCGTAAGGTTCCTCAGAGGTGTGGGTCAGGTTAATCCCCCAAGGCTGCCTCCGGTGCCCACTTGCGACCTTACAGGACCTGCGGCAAGCTCCTTTTGAGCCATTAGCATCAGTTGAGATAAAATGGGAGCAGAAGGTTGGCTGGTGTCAGCTTGTTGCACCATTCCACGTGATACGTGCGCTTTCTTAGTGGTTTCCCCATGCCAAGGCGAACCCAAGTCCTCTTACCCCGCAGTCGGACCTAGTTGCGGAGTAGCTCCTTCGCCCAGTAGGTTGTGGCTACAAAACCTTATGTTCCACAGTCAGCCAGAAGGCTCTTCACTTATATACATATCTTATCTATATAGTGTATTACTTAAATCTCTAGAGATGCACCAATTGCAAATTTCTTGGCTGATTCCGATTTCTGATTTTATAGTAAGTGTGACCTGCCGATTGCGATTTTTTTTAAAGAACTGTAATGAAAGCATATAATATTCATTTAAATTTATTTTATAACAAAATAAATTATTAAACTTTACAGGATCTTCTCACAACAAAATAATTAAAACAAAAAAATAAAATGCGTTGTAAGGTATAAAATAGGTTCCGGTATATAACTAACATTAGTATAGTTATACTAACAAACTTATTACATTTTTTATAATAAAATAAATAATATATCAATAATCTTCTCACAACAAAATAAACAACAAAATAAAGTGCTCTGCACCTTGAAAATGAAGAAATATATAACTAACAACTTGCTAACAAGAACTAAGCTTACTATCAAATATCTACTTTTCCTCAGTGAGTATTATTATGGAAGAATTTTGTAAACATAAATTACATGACTGTCTCACAAAAATAACTTTTTAACAAAGAGTGCACTCTCTTCAAACAGGTAGAAATAACAATGCTAGTATTAAATACTATAACTTGAACATTAAAGGCAAGTTTGTCTTGACAAAGAGAAGCATTTCTGCGTTGTCACCAGTTAATAAAGGATAGTGCAGGCTGCTGACCTGTGGCTGACGAGCTTTGGCTTGAACACGGCGCGCTAGCTTTACGCAGAGTTCAGACTGCATGATTTTCAGAGTAGTCGCGTCACAGATATTTTCATACTGTGTGACATACTCTGTGAACACATTCACACCGCATGATTTTGAAATAGAATCGCAGACAGGTCCTAATATCTCACGGGTGGCGATTCTCTCAGATCGCGTTTTGATTAATTACACTGCGTGACTGTCACTCGCGTGAAAAAGCACAATTCGCTTGTTATTTTGGGCATGTGTCTGCTATTTCTCAAACCCTGTTGGCAAGTCATAAACCAGGCAGATGTGAGAATATGGGCCGGTCATACAAAAAATCAGCCGATTCCTCCTTTTTTTTGTTGATTTTTTGTAAAGTTCAGTACTATTTTACATGGAGTGTTATTATTATTATTTTTTTTATTATCCAGTATCTCTTTTAAAGATTGTGGTCTAACTTACCTATTGGTATCTGTAAAGATTCAATATTGGCTGACCCCAAATAAGGAACCTTAAAAACAGCATAATGGGGCACTTTAACTATAATAACCATTACAATGTTTGTATAGTGATATCTGTCAATGTGATAGGAATTGTTAGATGAACAAACTACATAATAGTTTTAAAACTGAACAAAACTGTAACTGTTTTATTTGTTATGTAAAAAACAGTACTTAAACTGATAAACAAAATTTGCATACAATTTTTCCCACACACACACATATATATATATATCTGTACAAATAGAAAGGAATAATACTTACCAGGCAAGCAATATCAAAGGTAAACAAATCAACTCAACTGGAGTTGGATGCTAAAGAACTCGCTCCCATCCGGGTCACGACACCAATATAAAGTATTTTTGCACCAAGTCAACAAATACAAAGGAATACTTACAAGCAAATAATTATAAAAATATGTATACTGACATGATGATATAGAGAAATATTAGTAATATCAAGGCCTAGAATAGCTGGCCCTTCCCAATAGCTATACTTGCAATCCTTGCAGTTTACTACTAGTCTACTTACATGATGTGCACTCACAGCAACCTGTTAAAATGGCTAATAAACTTTCTGTTAAACATTTTCACATGGGTAAAAAATATGCCTTCGAACAAGCGGTGAGAACAAGAAGGGTGTGACATTTTGGGTAAAATTAAGATATAAGATATATACTCTTTTTTTCTTTAAATTTCTTTTTTTTTGCCCTTCTGTAAAGTTTGTGAAATGCCAGTCATGCTGTCGAGAGCTTTACTGGAGTTGCCCTTGAAAGCCTCCAGAGGGCAATCATCCCGGACTATGTTCTTTGTTTGTCTGTCCCTCCGTTCCCCGTTAAAGGACTTTTATTATGAACAGTAGTCTCCACCCACCTTGTCTGTTGCTATGGCCACCCATTAGTTCCTCAGCCCCCTTGTCTTGTTTTGACTTGTATTTAAGGACTCAGTTGTGTTTTGCATGTCGCTGCTCATTGTGAATGTACCTAGCGTTTCCGCCATTGTAAACCTTCTGTGTTTCCTATGTTTTTCAGTCTGTTCCCCGTTCTCGACCTAGCCTGCCCCGGACTCTCGCTCTTGTCTTTACCCCTTGGATACTGTTTGTTATGGATTTGGATTGTTCTTGTGTCTCTGCCTCTGATGTTCATTTTTGCTGTTATGGACCCTGCATGATTCTACCTAGAATAGCTGGCCTTTGTGTGCAATATTAAATAAGTTGCATTTGGATCTGCACGCCTCCTGTCTCCCCGCGTTGCACATGCCTTTCTGGTTCTCACCTCTTGATTTTTACGATTTAGGTCAGTAACAAAACTTTTGTTTGATGCTGCATCTACACCAACAGGAGTCAGTATAGCCAGCAAACTAATGACCTTAAGTCAAATGTTGCCTCCAGGTGCTGGAATTTTATTTTTGCGGGGTCAATGATTTATATGCTCAGTGTTTCTAAACCCAGCCTCTCACTCAAAAACAATGTTCATCATTATCTTTCAGAAATGTTCGTCAGTAACTGCTCTGTCTAGAGTATTGTCTCCTCTTTCCTCCACTCCATAGCTTCTAGTGTAGCACTTAGCTCAGCCTCTTCTTTTGCATGACGTTCGCTCATGACTGTGACTTGCTTCTCCAGCCGCCACATCTGCTCCTGGTGCTTCTTTCGAGAACTTCTGTGGGTGCTCGAAACTTTACTGTTGGAAAAAACTGATTGTGATTATTCTAGCATGCACGGGGTTTTTGAAATATCATTGCACACAAATAAAGCTACTTTCTGTAAATATTCTCATTGGTTTTATACAAGTCTGAGCAGGATACAAACCTGCATCAACTGGAGTTGGACGCACCAGCAAGGATGCTAAAAACCTCGCACCCATCAGGGTCACGGCACCAATATAAATTGGTGTTTTTGCACCATTCCGAATAAGATTCAAATCAACATTGAATGTTTTCAGCTTATCAGTGATTTTTCCATACTGCAGAGAGAGTCCACATGCATGGTTACCAGGTTAGGGAAGATTTAACAAACCACTGGAAAAAAGCTCTTGTTTGTGGGATTTCAACTCTTGAAATCTGGCAGCCGCACAAGCTTACGAAAGCTTGTTACAAATGCAAGACAAAGCAAATACTTTTTAAGATAAATAAACAGTTGACAATCATTACAAATGATTATGCTTAATAAATCGGGAGAAACAGAAGTCATGATCTGAACTGAGCCAACACTGAACTGACTTGAGATAAATAATGACACTATTACATCCTGCTTATATTGCCCTGGTTTTAAGCTGGTTCTGAGCAGAATTTGCTCAGTATCAGCTTATAACTAACTCAGCACCAACCAGCTTAAACTAGCTCAAACCATCCACCATGCTTTAAAACATACCTTACCAACATATGCATGGTTTCAGAGGTGCTTTACAGCAGAATCTGAACTTAATAATTGTGTTTTTATAACTGATTTTACAATTTCCTATTTACCTCCGTTAAGCTTCTTTGACAATCTTCTTTTGTGTAAAGGTGACTTGACAGCCTTCATTAAATATTTATCAGAATTTCTGATCATGTGACAATACAAGCTGTTACAATGACAGTCATGTGACTATGTATTCTCCTCCTTATGCTAATGATAGTGTTGTGATGTGGTTTTGCATTACGTGTAGTAGCGGGAGAGACTTGCAATCTCCTCCCTGTTGAACCTTCTCTGAGTAGTGCTGTCTGTGAGTGCAGAGTCCAGCGACTCACGTAAAGCTGCCACTCTCTTCCTCAGTGACTTTTCCCTGCAACAGGAAGTAGAACATCCACAGGTCAAACAATGAGCATAGATATCTTATACTGACTAGAAACGCCTTGGGGCCTCTCAGCATACGTCAACATCGCCCCGTCTTGTGTCGGGGATCCAAAGTTTCACACCGTTCAGATCAGCTCTGAAGATTTTTGTGCTGCATATGGATGTTCGAACGAAAGAAATAAAAAAAACCCCAAACAGCAAGGGGTAACATTTCACAGGTGAGCGTGTGTTTTATGCGTTTTATGACATTGTGGTTACCAAATGATATTGTTTCAGTGTCATGTTTCAGTCCTTTGTTGACGACCGCAAGTAACGTAGTTAATCCATGCTAACGTAAGTTAGTTAGTTAGTTACTCATGCTAGTGTAAGTTGTTTTTGCCAGTTATGAAAACCAACAATGAACAATGTATTTATATCGATGACGACGATCACACATAAACTATAACGTTAACCATATGAAGAACGACACCGCTTGGGGTCACTTTCAGAGCGATTTGAGAATGATAAAAAGCTAGAAGCTAATAGTCAATCAGAACCCATCACATTTTAGCCATACATTATTTAACTATTGGAGAGACTTTGCTTGTCACTGGTCAGTGTGAACGCTTTTATTGCTATGGTTAGTTAAGGCTTTGTAATGAATTAATCGAAATTAATCATTTTAATCGCATATAAATATTTGACCTGAGAACAGTGAGAAGTTTTTTTCATATGAGTTTTAGTATACCACTGAATAATGACTGAATACATAAGCTTAAGCAACAAAATATTATTATTTATTAAATATTATCAACCAAGTCCAACAGACCAATATTGTGCCGTGTGTGATTTCACATTGAGCAGTATCGGGCTGTGACATTGGCTGAATGACAGACTCTGGTAGCGTGGCAGATTCTGACTGTGGTTGTGGCTCTGGTAGTGTGGTAGTGGAGGGCGCTCGTTCAGCACATCGGGCTCTGGCCATGAAAACTCACAGTCATTAGAAGATTGAAACGGCTCAGGCCATGATAACTCACAGTCATTAGTAGGACTGTTACAAAATATTGATACGGTGATATTGCGATATTTGAACTCACGATCGATTCTCAATGCGCTCTTTTCTTATATCGTTTTTATATCACAGCCCGGCGTTGATGCTCTTTTTCATGGTCATATAAAAAGGGCATGTGTACATTTATTCAGGTTTGGAGTAGAAGCTACGCATTGAGTTTCACGGGTGATTCAATGGTGCAGCTTCTCCGTTATCTAAGTTATGGCTCCTTCTAAAAACAGCTGACGGAGTGTTCCCGCTAATCAAAGAACTGGCTTTACTGACGTGATGCGCATAATATATCGTTTGATATATATTGCCCATTTATTATTAAGTCTGCCTTGTTTGCACAAGAGTTATTGTTTAAGATTTATTTGTGGAAAACCTCAAATGCAGACACATAATATCTAAAGTTTGTTATACAATATAGTATTACTGCTTGAAAAAAAAACGAACTATTTTTGTCCAAATATTGTAAACATTATTTTTTTCTTTAGTGCACTGCAATGCACTACAGTGTAGTGAAGCTTTATTTTGACCCATAGTGCTAACATTAGTTTCTCGTAAAGTATTTCAGATCTGTTTACATTGATTTTGCACTACACCTGTCCAGGCAACTTTTAGCTCAGGGTGGTGCAGAAAAATGCCATTGATTGTGTTTCAGCAATGGAGCAAAATAAAGTTTTATATATATATGTGTGTGTGTGTGTGTGTGTGTGTGTGTGTGTGTGTCTTTTTTTTTACTTTAAATATTGTGATATGTTGTAGGTTATCCTGCGCACTATATTGATAATCATAGTATCACATTATCGTAATAGTATCGGTATCGTGAGCCATGTATTGTGTATCATATCGTATCCTGAGAAACCCTGTGATTCCCAGCCCTAATTGTAATGGAGAAATTCTCTAGAAAACTAAAAACAGATTCACAAAGCCCTGTTAAAAGATCCAGCCAATGACAATGGCGTGTGAATAATGGAGCAAACATCTGTGGTGTGGATCAAAATATAAATAAATAATGTGCTTTCAGTTATGGAGTTGTTTGTTAAAGATGTTTCTACCATACAAAATAAAATGTTATTTACAATGCAGAAAGACAATAATGGCATGGATTCACAGACAGGTCTTAGCCTAAACCAGGATTAGGGGGAATGTGTTTAAATCTCAACAAGTTATGGAAGATTAGTTTAGTGCTTCTATAAACACTATGTAGGTGCAACTAAGCAAATGAAGAAGAGTAGAGCTTGTGGATACGTAATCACATGTGTTAAAGCTACTATGCATAAGAAATGCTTCTGTGAAAAGTAAAACTAGGAAATGAAGAGATTAAAAGTCCACATGTGCTGAAAGTCTTCTTTCTTTGTAAGAGGAAGCAGGTTTATGTAATGTTAAGAGTAAAGCTTTCCCACAGTAAAGGAGACACTGATGTCAAATATGTTTTAATCTCTGTGAGTGAATTGTTTTACTACAGCAAGTCAATCTGCTACATGTTAATACTAACAAATATTAGCGATGATTATTGTCTCACCTGGGGTTAAAGATGACAGATTCAGCACTAAAGTCAGGGGTTCCTGGCATGGATTGATCACTCCTCATAGACACACAGCTGGCTTCTGGAGATGTTGATCTCTGGTTCTGATAAACATCCTCCTCTCTCTCTCTCTCCATTTTTGAGCCAGTGATCTTCTGTTTGCTCAGATATATTTGGTTCTGCATTGGACATATAATGACACACAAGTCAACTATCATCTTAGTATTAATAAAACTTCTTTACATAGTTTTAATCACAGTGCCCGTCTTCATGGAGATCAAAGATCATACACAGAAAACTGTCTGTAACTTGTGTCTGAAAAAAAAAATCTGTATCTAAAAAAATGCTACCTAAATCAGTAACCTAAATCAGCATAAAATATTTATTCTAAATAATAATTATGTGTTTAATTTAGTTGAGCTCCTGTAGCTGGTCTGTAATATTGTGAAATTAATTCTTTCAGCAACTTTTGTTTTACAGCACATCACACCACAACACACCATATTAGTACCGTCTGTCTAGAGCAACTCAGTAGTACCTTGTCCAAGACAAATTTCCCTCCGGGGACAAATAAAGTTTATCTAATCTAATTTCATCTAAAGTACAGATACTTGAAAAATGTACTTAAGTACAGTAACGAAGTACAACTACTTCTTTACTGTCCACCACTGGTACTTGCCTTTAAAGAAAGGTAAAGATTTGTGTCATGAGCTACTGGGAAGTCACAATATGTCTATAAATGTTCTTTGGAAAGGTTCAGCCCAACCAAGAGATATGGATATTTTAGATAAGTCAGCTACTCATCTTCTAGTCAATCATTAGCAGATTGTTACTTTGACTCCTCCTTTAGCTAAATATATATTGGGGAGACCTGATCCCATATTTTTCAGCAAGACACGACCCATCATGAGTATCCAGGTAAGTCTGATTATTTCACATTGTATTTTCAACCACTCTATGGCCAACAACATTTTCCTTTTGAATTAATTAAGTGTAATTTTTCCCCCCTGCTGTCTGATTCGTAGATTACAAAATATATTTGCATCTAACACATGATGGATGATGATACAGATATTGCTGTTGTGGGCATTGGATGCCATTTTCCTGGAGGTAGTTATGATTGTTGTTCGCGTTATGTTTTTGGCAAAATATAGCCTAACTTTCAGCAGTCTAATCTGGTTATGTGTTCTCCTCTGTTTTTTAGGTGAGGGACTTGAAAACTTCTGGAGAGTCCTCCTTAATGGAGAGAATTGTGCAGTTCAAATACCAAATGAACGGTTCAGTCTTTCCCAATGGTACGATCCAGATGAGAATAAAGCAGGAAAAACACACACAGCAAAAGCAGCACTTATTGACGGGTAAGATTTAATTTCTTGTGCACGTATAAAATACATCAATAATACAGTGAAGTGCAACCAAACCAAACAATGTACTAGTCTGATATATTATATTTTAAAATATGTAAAACAATAATAATAATAATGGAAAATTATATATACACTACCAGTCAAAGGTTTGGAAACGGTAAGATTTTGAATATTTCTTAAAGATGTTATGGTAATCAAGGCTGCATTTATTTGTTCAAAAATACAGGAACAAATTTAATATTGTGAATTACTACTGTAATGCAAAATTTTAATATGCATTAAAATCTAATTTATTTCTGTAATCAAAACTGAATTTTCAGCATCATTACTTTTAGTCTTCAGTGTCACATGATCCTTCAGAAATCATTCTAATATACTGTTTTATTATCAGTACTGGAAACGGTTGTGCTGCTTCATATTTTTTTGTGATTTTTTTTTTTTTTTTGTATTCGTGTATGAATAAAACGTGAAAATGAAGAGCATTTATTTTAAATAAAAATCCTTTCTAAAAATGTACACTACCATTCAGGAGTCTAGGGTCAGTATATCTTTTATTCTTTTATTATTTAAAAAAAGGAAATTATAAGATAGGATGTGTTAAACTGATAAGAAGTGATGGAAAAGATTTATATTTGTCACGCTCAGTCAAGTCAAGTCAAGACGGTCTCTGTAGTCAAGATGACGGAAGTCAGTGTTGTGCAAGTTCACACTTTTCATGATCTAGTTCAAAGTTCAGTTCACACATGCTCAAAGTGAACTGTTCACATTCATAGTTCAAAGTTCAGTTCATTTTATTTTTAGGTGCGATATATATACTGTAAATTAAAATTTCTTTTGTTTTAACATACATCTATAACCTACCTAAATTGAGCTGTGTGTGTGTGTGTGTGTGTGCATTATGGGAATCGTAGTGTAAAGCTAAATACATTAGATTCGACTGTCCTTGGCTTTAAACTACATTACCCAAGATGCACTACACACAAGCGCTGAGCGAGAGTCAGCCTGTGCATTTTATTTTTCGAGTGGAGGAGCCCTTCGCTAGTGCTTGAGTGACAGCGCTGTTTAAATGTGTGAGCCGACCTCACTCGACTCATCAGGAGAAAATAAATACCGATGTTTAATTGCATTCTAACAGTGTACGACGTCTACTCCGTTCATCACACATAAAATTCACGTTCAATTTTTGATTTACTAATAAGTTGCTTTCAGTTCAAAGTTCACTGAAATATGAACGTGTTCAATGAATCTTTTGAACTCGTTTATGCACTTCACTGTGCTCAGTCAAAGTCAGAGACAACAGGTAAAGTGAAACAGGTGAGTACTTATTATTTCTCAGCAGGATTTCACAAAGCAAAGACAAGCAATTCAGGTAAGTCACTCAGGTGAGTATATCAGGTTGGTTTGTGAGTCTTAGGTGAATGTTTCAGAGAATTTACTCAGTCTCTTTAGCGAAGTTGGCAGATGGGCTCAAGGCGGCAGACAGGCAGACACAAGGTTCAGGCACCTGGGTATTAGTGATCTCTGTAAACACAGAAGGATCAGGCAGGCAGAGTATCAGGTAGGTATTCTGAGCGTTTGTAGGAAGACTCAGAAAATGACCTTGAGCTCAGCCATCAAGTGCATGGCTGAGCTAGACTATATAGTGTGCTGGTGATTGGATACTAATTGGACTAATCCCGGGACTGGTGTTTTTGACATTGTGACAATATTGTTAGAATTCTTTATAACTTTTTATTTATCAAAGAATCCTGAAGTATTGCAGTTTCTCAAAAAATATTTGCCATCACAACTTTGCTAACATTATTAATTCTAATAATAAATCAGCATACAGAATGATTTCTGAAGGATCATGTGACACTTGAATACTGATGGAAATTCAGCAGCAGATCACAGAAATAAATTATATTTTAAAGTATATTAAAATAGAAACCCATCATTTTAAACAGTAAAAATATTTCACATTTTGCCCTGTACTTTTTGATCAAAGAAATGCAGCTTTGGTGAACATAAGAAACATCTTTAAAAAATATTACAAATCTTACTGTTTTAAAAACAGTAAACTGGTGGTGTATGTATGTATGTGTATATGTGTATATATATATATATATATATATATATACACACACACACACACACACACGCATGTTGGGTTTACATGTTTTATGGGGACATTCCATAGGCGTAATGGTTTTTATACCGTACAAGACTGTATGTGGTATGGCCCTACACCTACCCTACACCTAAACCTACCCCTTACAGGAAATTGTGCGCATTTTTGGATTTTCAAAAAACTTAACTCTGTGTGATTTATAAGCTTGTTTCCTCATGGGGACCTAAGAAA
>JAUCNO010001612.1:530695-542246 GCA_032353835.1 Enteromius viviparus | reverse complement strand
CTTCAATATATGTTTTTATTGTGTGATATGCACTAACATGCACCCTTTAGGGTAGGTAAGGCACAGAAGTGAGGGTGCTGTTAAGGGTACAAGTTTTGCACATTTCTTTCTGAGAGTGTTGGATGTATTCGGTGTATGAGGTTTATTGCTTGTATTGAGTGTATTGGCTGTGAGGAGAAGCTTTCATTTGGCAGGCTGTAAAAATGTCTGTTTGTGTGTGTGTGTTGTGTGTTGTGTGTGTCAGGGCATGAGTTTTTGTGATGGAGGAAGCAGGTATTAGCTCAGAGACCTCGGTGGTCCCTGCTAGCCATTAGTTTCCCCTACAGCTGCAGTAAGATCCGCACTGTGAATCTGCCACACTGCCTCATTCATCAGCCACCCCATCCGCACCAGCACACACACATTCCAATAACACACACACACACACACACACATGTACGGCTTGCCGCTCGCTAGAACTTCAGAATGTCCATTGCAAAGTGTTCCAACACAGAGGGAGATGAACAGAAAGAAAACACAGCGTGATGAAAGCCGTTGTTTATTACTTACGATCGGCACGCTTGTGCTTCTTTCATGCTCTCGACTGAAGCGTCTCCGGTCAACGGTGCAACTTTCTGCCGCCCGCCTGTCTTACAGGAAGTGTTTAAATGTTGGCAGGAGAGTTGTGGAATGGCCTGTGGAAACAGAGAAGACGGGGTCAGACCCGAGAGGTCAGCTGTCGAGACCTGCTGTATCTTTGTCTTTCTGTGGACCTGATGCTACATTATTTGGCAGAGCACATTTGTACAGTCAAATCAGTCTGCCTGCAGCCGGGCGCACAAAACTGAGTTAAGATCACTGGTTTATTACTCATTTTTTAAGATTAAGGGTGCTTCTGTGTCATATGTGGTTTGTGCAGTTGCAGTTTCAGTGAAGAACATTCCACCTTTAAACAACTTAAAAAATATTTATATGAAAATATACGAACGTTCACTTTTTCAGGTTTAAATTTTGATTGGTTGCAACACTGTCTGGAAAATTTCCTGCAATTCGGCACATTAACTGTATTTTGTAAACAGTTGCACAGTAGTATAATATTTCACTTTGTAAAAATACAGTATATACTGTATTTTTTGCAACCAGCCCTACTTCTCGGACATACTGAATTTCTACTCTTGACCTCTAAATTCCACGATATAGCTGAACATTTCACCTTAAAAGCGGTCAAATGACAGAAACAACTTTTTATTTAATATTTTGTGATAAAAGAGGTCACTGCTGTGAGAAAATACACTAAACCTTTCAATTGATCATAAAGCATTATAAAAAGAATTGTTCCCACTGGTTGCAGCATCATCTGGCAATCAACCTGTAATTCTGCTCCTGAACTACTGAGCTGGTTGTGTTGTGAATCTGTCACAGTTTAATGCAACTTTGAAAAAGTAATATTTCTTGTGCAGCCTGTCCTACTCGCCAAAACATATTTGAGCTCGTAAACCTTAATATCCATTTGATTGCAACATTTTACTTTTAAAGGGGTCAAATCACATGACAACAATTTATTATCTGAATCTTTTGCAACAAAAGAGTTCATTGCAACATTAAAATATCCAGAAACATTTAATTTAATACAGAAAGGATTGTCCAACTCTAAATTCTGGTTGGTTGCAACATTTCTTAACAACGGTAAACAGCCAACAATTCAGCTCATAAAATGTAAATGGATTGAATCTGTCACAGTATAATTCAACTTTGCAAAGGAGCTCCGTGTGCTTCTGTGTCATGTGCAGACATTTAGCATTCATTTAGTTGACGGACATTTACATTTTAAAGGGATCAAAGTGACTTTTTCGTGAATCTTCTGGGATAAGAGTTCATTGCAATATGAAAACATACATTCAGTAAAAAAAAAGCATTATAAAAATGTTTGTTTCTACTGTAGTTTCTGATTGGTTGTCACATAAAAATTACTTTCCTTAATTTTTGAGATTAAATAAAATAGGAAATTATGTAAACTTTCACAAATAACAACAAAACAATCACCAACCATCATAAAGCATTATAGAAAAAAACTGATTTACAATATGGCTGATGAACTATATTGCCACTGTGTTGCTACATTTTTGCATTTGATTGCAATCTCACAAAGTAGTTGTTGTTTTTCTTTACAAGCTTTTTTTAGTAGTGCATATGATATTAGACCTGAAAACAAAGGTTTCTTACTTATTCCACAAGCAAAGTCAAACTTGACGCCTTCATTTTCACAATGCATGTTTGAAATCATCAAATAATCCATGCATAATATTCTTAACATACATACTGTAGCGTTTCATAAAAATTAGTTGGTCCACATATTAAACAACTTGGCTGACGTCACAGAGAGTTGTGTTAACCAATGACCAGTGTTACCTGTAGAATTTTCACCATCCAATCAATTCCCGATAAAAGGATTTGCCCCTTATTGAACATGTCTGTGAGAATAATACAGAAATAATCACATTCCAGCAATATAATTGTGTAGCAAATACAGTTTCATATTGACTTTAAAGACACAGCAGTACAAAAAAAGCCTAGTTTAGGTGTCAGACACAGGGTGGAAAACAGTCACTAAAAAAATTAATTATGACTGCTTTGGTGCAAAAAAAAACCAACAACAAAAAAAAACCCCTCTAACATTATAAGTGGACCTCAGGGGAAAAAATAAATATATATTTATGATATGACCCTTCTAATAAACTGCAGTAAGGTAACAATTACGAATAAAGGCATTTTTTTGATTTGTGCCAGGATAATTGCAGCTCTCGCAAATAAAACACAAAGCCCTGACCCTTAATTTTGATCCTGGAATGAGCATTTCTTTGTCACACTTCGCAAACACCCAGATAAATTAAATAACCGAGCGTGCAGTAAAAGGAAAATACATGCATTCAAAGACGGCCTATACTGCCGGAGCAGTCTTATTTAAATTGGATGGGAAATTAGTGAAAAAGGCCTGGTCATTTTGGTAGAGAGAGCCGATCTGATGGCTGGGGTAATTATCCCGCTAAAGCGGGTAACTGACATGTATGGTCACATAGGTCAGTTAGTGTAAGACAGATTTTTCCCCTCTCCCAGTGCTTACCGAGACTCATTAAGTCCTTAAGACCAAACAGAGATAAAGAGTATTGTTAACACACAGAAGCCCTGGAAACTTACAGACTGTGGCGGAGAGAGGAAGCACGCCATCCTCACTGATTTGCTTTGTTGTTTTTTTTCCACTCATCTTGATGAGGCGATGAAATAAATCACAGGGGCTGAAATCCAGAGGTAACATCTTTTATGGACTTCTTCATGTCATCCATCTCCGGGCCAGGAGTGAATTATCAGAGCCACAAAAAAAGATCTATGTTTTCTGAGTTCCAATAATGGCTCAGGACAGAGATATATATTTATTTCCTCATAAGCTAGACAGGGCGACGGTGAGTGATAAGTATCATTATTGTTTGGCGAGATTGTAGTTTATGTCTCATCACCCGAGATGTTGGCACGCGCGTTTTCAAAAGAGGAAACAGATCAATTTCAGCCTGACGTCCAGGAACACATGCAGAATGTAATGAGGAAGAGAGAGACGATTACAGACCCCTGCATCTGACTGTAGCCTCACATATACCTCCATAAAGTCACATATGGATGCAATTTCTATCTCCGTTTGGCATCTAGAAGAAGGCAGTGCAATATATCATGAACAAGTCAATTTTGAAGCATAATCAGCCACTGTATAAAGTATTCAGCATCATACTCAATGTCAACAATCTAAAAAGTTTTCTGTGCGTGTGTGTGTTTTGGCATGAGAGGTCATTTAAATGTTCTTAATATATTATTTTAATAGTTTAGCTGGACAATAAAAAACTGATTTACATTTTCACACTTTTCTGTGTAAATTGTCCTCAACTGTGAAATACTGAAAAATAATATTATTTATTTATAGTATAATACACTGTTTCTGTGTCTGAATTCAAAACTGACTTGTCATCAAATTACTTACAGTATTATCTTATAATTACTTCATTATTTTCTTTATTTCTAATTCGGCAGTCTCTTAGCGATCATTCACAATGCTGCTAATTATGAAGACATAATAAAGACATTTTGAATGTTATGTATTTGTATGCGGGAGAGTTTTGCCTCCTACTATACCAGTTATGTACATTTGTATTGTTTATGAGGAACTATTTCCAAGTTAATTTATTTAGTTTTGTGGTGTGACTCCTCCACATAAAAACAGATTTAAAGCAATAAAAAGCAAAATATAGGCTTAAGTGTATTTGCTTATTATTTATATGAATGCTTCATACGTATATACGTGTTATTTTTGCCAACTGTATATATATATATATATATATATATATATATTTTTTTTTTTTTTATTTATTTATTTATTTATTTTTTTTTTGGACAGTTGGCAAATTTTTTAATTTTTTAATTAAAAAATTAATATATATTAATATATAATCGCAATTAAAATAATTTGTGTGTACTGTGACAATGCTGTGCTGTATATTTATTATGTATATGTAAATACAAACATGCATGTATTGTGTTATGTTTATATATTAAATATATTAATATATATTACAAATTATATGAATATAAATTAAAATATATGAATTAACAATATATATATATACTGTGTGTATTTATATAGACAGAATAAATATAAAAGGACGTATTTTATGTAAACAAAAACTTATTTTTCATGCAATTAATCATTAGACAGGACTAATATATATATACATATAATAGTGCTGTCTGATTATACTGTATATGTAGTATACATATAGTCAAAACAGCTGAGCAAAACTAATATTTTGTTGCCTGCAAACTTCCTGGTGCATCGTCATTATGGATTTAGGATGGCTGCCATCACATCAAATATAAAAATTACTGACACGAAAACGAAAATGAATACATTAAAAAACAACCAGATAAATCCATTCATAGCATCTCTTTGTAACGCCCAAAACCAATGCAATAGCTATCACAATCCCATCAGAACCAGTAAATGAAAAGACAGTGCTGTGTTGATAATTATAAATCAAACATCATTTAGTTCACTAATCCCATCGGAACAGTGCTTTTGAACAGATGAAAAACAAGGAAGCGCACAAATCAAGGAATCAGACTCCGCCAACAACCCAAAATCTTGACTGCATGAACTTCCTTTAATTTCATTTCCCCCTACATACACACACTCACTTTCAGATCCAGACTCAAATTGAAAAGGTGAAGTGTGTTTTATTTCGCGCTGACCCTGTCTGGATTAATACAGAGTATTCATGAATATAAACAGTGGCGCATTAGCGTGCATTAATGGCAATAATAAATGCATAACCTGCTGGTTTGCGGCCTTGACCGGTATGAGGAGCGGCTCTGAAGAGCGCCGTTCACCTCAGCGGTATCGACTTTGCTCAAGGGGGGCTGCACAGGGCAGGATTCTATTACCACAACTGACCCCTGTCTCTCCAAAATGCCCCCTTCCCTCTTACCCGGCTCCGTTCCCCCCTCAAGAGCTTCTTGGCGGTCTCTGTCGCGCTCTGCTCCTCTTCACCTCACTGCTCCTGTAACTCTGAGCTCATTAACCACGCGGTTCCAAACGGCTGCTGGCATACATTGGTGCCTTTATCTCCAGCAGCCCCTTCGGACGCAGGCATTGTCTCTTATTTTTAATTAGATTGGTTCATCAGCAAGCTGACGGGGATGTTTGTGCACTGGGCACTGGTACAACATCCAACACACTGGTTTCTGTCTGCACCATATATACAGGCCTACATCATTTTGCAAGATGTTTGCAAATGTGTTATATTTGCCTTGGAGACTGAAAAAAAAAAAAAAAAAAACATTTAGCTTTGAGATTGTGGCGAAATGCACTAGGCTGTTTGTGGGCAAGAAAATGTGTGCTAAAATTTTATAAAGTATACTTTTAATATTATACAGTGTGTGCATATTATATATATATATATATATATATATATATATACATACATAATTAGATAGATATACATTTTTTTAGCCCTTTTAGTCAATTTTTTTAATTGTATTTTATTAGTTCTGCATATTTTTAAAAACACTGGTTATGTGAAGCTGAATTTTCTCCTTAAATGATTATTTTATTAAAGGTGATTTTTCTGCTCAGTTTGACTAAAATGATAAATATGAAACTTTTTAACTTAAAAATGAAAATGACTAAATGGCGTCTTTTTTTCACAAATTGATACTTTTACAGAATATTTTAAGAGGAGATACTGTCAACAGTGCCTCAGTTTGTAAAAATAAAAAGTAGCAAAACTGAATAGAAATGCATGTACAACCAATATCATTTGTAAATGCAAAACTGCTTTTGCACTCCTGTACAAGTCCAAATTGTTTTACATTAATGAAAGCTCATAAAATGTTAAAACTTTGCCCAATGTTGACATATTGGCCCTTTTCTCTAAAACAAGAAAATCTATTTAAATGCACAGTCATGGTATTAAACTAATAAAAAATAAAAACAACTTGACATATCAAATATGCAATCATGTTTTGGAACAGCTCATAATTAGACAGTGTTGTTATTATTACTGCCGTTGCAATTACAGTATTTGTAACACTAGCGGTGTAAAAGTGTTCCAAGATAAGCAAACAGAAAGGTCTTTTATTATAAGATCATGTCACTTGTTTAACACTTGACCTGCTGACTCTCACATGCATAAATCATGAATGAATAAACATGAGGATTCATAATACGGCCGGCATGTGTGTTTATCCTTTGCCAAGTCAAGGTATTAATGAAATTAACCGAATTTAATTAAATACCATGGCATGTAAATTAGATTTCAGACACTGGCGAATTAGGACAGTCCAGGTTTGTTTTGTACACTATATATATATATTAGTATGTTTCAATTCTTTAACATAAAATTAATAAAGAATAAAAACTAAAATTAAAAAACGCAATTTAATGGGATCAAAATATGCTGTACAGTGGTTTTCACAAGTTAACATGTTTCTCCAATGAAGAACAAACTTGTAAAAACCTCTTTACCTGGATTCTCTGAAAGCTATAAAATATTAATCATCCCAAAGATGGCTCTTAAATTAGGGTAAACTCCTGAGAGAAGGGGATCAGTCATTAAAACAACATCATTAGGATGTCAGCAGAGCCCCAAGGAGAGACCGGGCCCGACTGTTGATCATTTCTGCTATATTTAATGAACAGTCAACGATACATAACTTCAATATTGGCAAAACATAATAATGAGGCAATTTCACGCAAAATGTGTGCAACCCCCCTGTTTTGTCACACTTTGATAATACACTTGATTGCTTAATCAAGCAACTTTGTGTAAACAAGCAGTCTTGGGATTTCGGGGTTGGCACATTAGTTCAGTCACTTCAGGTACTTTTTTAACATTTACACAAATTGCCTAAAAATGATACTTTTACAGTTGATTAACACTGATTTTGCGCTTCTGATTTAGCTCAGGCTTGTGACAGAAAGGGAAGAATAACTAATGCATCACTGACGAAACATATATACAAAGTCTCAACAATACCTGCATGAAAGTGTCTGTAAGAGGCCACACAGGAAACACTCACATTCCTTTTTTCATTCAAATCTCTTGTCCAGTGTCTGAAGCACATTATAATTTGGCTGCAAATATTAAACTTCCTCCTAAACTTTTTTTTTTTTTCCTGAAGTATGCCTTTACAGTTATGATGTAAGACTCCAGCTCTACATAGCATTAAATAGTCTTTAATGGGCCGTGGCTAACTCCAGCGGTGTAAATTTCTCATAAAGTGACACTTTTATACCTTATTTAAGGAGGAGTAGCCTGTCTTGTGCAATCCTTTCCAAAACAAGGTCCAAAAACAACATCAGCGGGTCCATATTTCATGCCCAGCAACTCAGAGGGAAGAAAAAAAAAAGATATTTTTTGAATTACAAAGATGGATTAGAGCCACCTGAGAGGAATTCGCTGTGTGTCCGTTGACTAATATATTTCAAAAGTTCAGCTGTATCTAAAACATATTTCATTACATACCCAGAGAATGATTTGAACAGGTGTATCCGGCAACCCTTTGAGACTAACGCTAATTTGAGTAAAATTGATGAGAAATTAATTTAAGATGTTCATTTAACCTTAAAGGTGAAGTGTGCACTTTAAAATACTTTTTTCCTATCTAAGTGTAATGTGCAGAGACTATAAAATGATATATTAAAAAAGCTACTTTGCTGAGTGTGTCGTCACATTTATTTCATCATCAAACAGCATCCAAATCTTTTTAACTTCTGTTGTTATATTTTTAAATGAAACAAATGCAAAACGTAAAATGATGAAGTAAAATGGCCAAAATATAATTAAATAATTCCAGTTTTTTAATTCTAAAAATAAAAATGTTGTTTTTCTTTGGAATTACATGCATCGATAAATCATTAAACATGACAAAAAAATTAAGTAACATTTTATTTATGAAGCAAACTGCATTAGAAATCAAATGAGATCCCAAATAAATTAAATTATGCATAAACACACATATTAAGAGACTAAAATAATACTACTACGTATATTAAACTACTTTGTACATATAAAAAAAAATAATAATTTTTAAGAATATTTCTTTGTAAACAGCAGGATCTGCACTTTACAAAGATTTGTGTATATATTTTCTTGTATATATTTTTTAATTGCACAAAAGCAGATGCATCAGAACATATTCCTTCAAAATAAAATAAACTGTAATTTCAAGTTGACTGTAAGAAAAAAAAAAAGCGCTGATTTTGAAGGTCTGGCTTTAGCTTTCTCCACAATATGCAGCAAATTGCATAAAAATAATCTTGAGTGAAAAAAATAACAGAATATTTAAATCGACATTAAGAAAATAAAATGCACTGGTTTTGAATGCTTAGCTTTCGTTTCCTCCGCAATGAATCAAAATACAAGCATCAAGCTCCATGATGCCAAAACGAAGCCATGAAACAGTTATTTATTATGCAGCCATGCCAGGCCGACAATAAACATGTCTAGCTCGTGTCAGGCCTGCTGAACAGAAACAGAATATAAACAGAATTAAGCCATAACACTCCTAGTAACGTAACCCGTTTACTTCTTGTAAATCCAGTCAAGTGTGAAAAATAATAAGTGACCAGAAGATGACCCACTTCTCAGTGTCACAGTGGACAGAACCTCTGCTGCTGTCTAATAAAACCGCACACAGATCAAATGCAATAGAGTGGCATGACACACGAATCTCTGTCTGTGGTCTATTACCTGCGAGTCAGCATTTGTGTTTGTGTAAACGGCTTCAGGGAGAGTCGTGGATAACCTTTGGAGGGAGATGACAGCGTTAACAAACGCTATTATCAAAAGCGCTGATGGGCAAACCAAAGGGAGACCTGTACAGGAGAGAAAAGACACGTGCTATAAACATTTGCAGAATGTTTTAATAAGTTAACTAGTGCATTGAAATCTGCTTTCTGAAATTTTGAAGCTTAAATTGTGCAGATAATATTAAGCCATAAATTTACCCTAATTCCATTCATTTTCATCCATATCATAAATAAAATGAATTAATCACATCGTCAAACATGACAAAATAATGCATAATTCTTTAAATTCTGAACACAAAGGTAAATAATATCAGGATGCAAAACTGATAAGCCAGTCAATAAATAAAAACATTGAAATATTATTGTGCTATTTAATATTTTATTAATTATATACAATACAATAATACAATATTTTAAATAAATGTGTATTAATTAATAATACAAATAATTTTTTTTAATAATATTATATTATAAACAATTATATTATGATTATGATTTATGATTATATAACTTGTATATTATAATACTACAAACTGTTTCATTACAAACATAATATTATGCATTATTAGTAATTTTTATACGAATGAACGAATCAATCTGATGACAATCAAATGACAAAATAATAATGATAATTAATTACTTTTTTTTCCAAATTTTGAATTCTGCTTAAACTAGCCTTTAAAAAATACATCACGTGACCTTTTTGAAGCTTAAATGTTGCAGATAAGAGAATTAAAGTCAGAAATAGCAGTGTAATTATTCATCTTTACCCTTATTGACGGTGAGTTATGTCATATATGCCGAGTTTAACTATTCCTATTATGGAACACGAGTGAAACATGGAACGCAAAGGCCACAAGATGTTTGTCTGACACCGAAAGAAAGTCTCATCAAGCCTCCTCTACCTCCATTACAGATTATCATAAATGTTTCACATTCACCTTTACCGTGGTGGAGATATTAAATCAAAGCAGACTTTCCCTGTTCCTCTCAAGTCAGCATTGATTAAAGATCTCCCGATAAAGGGTAGGCAAATGTCAGCTTAGAAGTAATTGAAAGAGTGTCTAGAGTTCTGATGCGCTGACCTAGGAATACAACAGAAAGCTTTTCCTGTGCGGATGGAGATGCTGTACACGTGTAAGGGTGAGTGTAGTGAACTGCTATTACACTCATTAACATATAAACACATAGATAAAAGCAATTATCACTTCATATATTAGTTTTTCACAGAATGTCACCTATTGTGGGTGGTGGCATGGCTCAAAATGGCACTTTTGTGCTACAGATGAACGATAAATGAAAAGTAATCCATAACTAATTGGATTTGACTGATGGAAAAATAAAAAGGAATGACGAGGCAAAATAATATTTTAATGGTGTTTTTTGTTCAAAGGTAAGTTGATTAAGAGTAGTTCATTCACTTCATATGTTGTAACCGTGCAAAACATCTGTTCATTATTGGGTGCTTTAATATTAGATTGTTATAGTATGTAATGAACTGGTGAAACTGTCTCAAAAGAGGAAAATTCCCTGTTTGCATAAAGCTATGGAATACAGGTAATAATGCTGTAAAAAATGTTCAGTTTCGTGCACAGATGAATAATTTTGCTTCATAAGACCTTAATGTATTTTCAGGAGCTATAAAATTTAGCATTGCCTGTTATGTTTATTTATTAATTTTCCTCACTCTTACAGAGGTCATATGATGCTGTAAAGTTTTTCAAGACAAAAAGATATTTTTTCCTAAAAGTTATGACTTGGCATAACTTTCAACTCATAACTTTGACATCCCCTCTTTGCAACATCACAGCGTGGGGGCTTGTTTTTATAAACCGCTTGCTTGACAGACTGTGCATCATTGTTAAAGTGAAACTACTTTGTTTGTGATTCCAGAAAAGGATACAAAAAGAAATGGGTGGTCAAGTTGTATTCACAACACTGCTCCAGAATACAGTACTGTATTAGAGGACCTAAAACCTGGACACTATAAATTGGAGCAAAACTCACAAACTTTAAGAAGGTTAAGTTTTTTTAATTAAAAGAACCTGCTACTTACTATTCAAGCGTTAGTTTTTGTGCAGTAAATTATTAGTAATTATTTGTTTCAGGTGTAATGCACAGTGGTGGAGGAAGTACATAAGTTTAATACTTAAGTAAAAGTACAACTACCCTGCAAAATATATACTTAAGTAAAAGTATAATTACTACATCAACATCTTACTT
>JAUCNO010001612.1:500181-519883 GCA_032353835.1 Enteromius viviparus | reverse complement strand
ATTTCCTATTGATTTACAAATCTAACCAACAGTAATGACATCACAGTGCAATTATCATACTGAATTGTGATTGGTCTCCTTTCTTGCATTTATGCATCTTTCCTCTAATCTGTTTAACTCTTTCTTAGACACCTTAAGACTTTAAATGCAATCTCAGGTAATGCAACAGAAAACAATATTCCATGCAAATCCGATCCAAAGCAAATTACACAAAAACACAGCTATTCTTTTGCCACTGCCAATTACTTTACAAAATGACAATTGAACTTAGTTAGCATTAGTGTTTACAAATAAAAAACACATCTCAACACAACGTGGAGCACTGGAGGAGAATAAGAATGAAATGTCGGGGTTATGTGGTGGTGAAGATGAGTTCAGCTGCTAGCAGGGGGCTGTGTAAAGGGGGTGCTGGGCTGGTTTAATGGTAGCTGTGTCCCCATGACCTCTGTGTCCACATTCATAAATTTTTCAGTGCATGAAATAGTCAGGCCACCCTGCTTAATGATGTCTGTTTTAGTGAGCATGGCAAGTCTCTCTCTCTTTCTCTCTGTTTTTCTTTCTTTCTTCCACAGATTGTTTTTGTGTGGAGTGATGGAACCAGTGCAATTCTTTTCTTGAAAGAAGTAAATATAAGATGTGCGGGGACTAGTGTTATGTTATTAGTAACCATAAGGTTACCATTCTAACCATGATTATATCCATTCTGCAGGTGAATCGATGCAAGATATACAAAAAAAAAGAGAGAAAGAAATCCTGTAGATTGCATTTGGACCTGCTCATTAGTGACAGAGAGACATGCAAATACAGAAAGAGAGAGGGAATGATGAATAATCGGAGGCGCTCATATTTGTGCGTAATGAATTACAGAGCTCACACCCTAACCTGCCTAACATTTTACAGAGGTTGCACTTCTCTCCACAGCAACCAATTATATCATCATCCTGGCATTTACCTGGACGTGATGATTCACAGCCTCGTCCCTGCTCTGGCATAATTCACCGGCAGCCAACGGTCGGCCTAAAATAAAATATTCATTATTGGCTAACTTCTGTCTAGTAATTAAGACTTCTCTCGCTGTTGTCCTTTAAATTCTGAGCAGCTGTCTCTATTAAGCACAGGGGAGTATGGGATAGCTGATTATTCTTCCATCACCAATGCCTGGCCTGGATTCATTTGGACCCGAGCTCTATTTTAAGACCTCCTGTTTGTCACTACAAATGCCATGTAATTTGTTACATGAAGAAATATGATGAATTTGGTTTTTGTATTGCATGTTAATAATCGCCTAACGTACTATAAAATGACAGAAAAAAGAGAAAAAAAAGAGTGTGAGGTTACTTAGGGGACACTTGAGTTTTCTCAGAAGTACTTTAAATGAGACTTAGTCTGAACAACCTTCTTTTTTCAATTGTTTCCTGTTACTACTATACTTCTTCCAAACAAATCCTACATGCAGACAATTTTGTACAAATCACAGTATATATTAACTAATACATTTTTCAATCAAACAATTTAAAAGTTTGGACTCTTAATATATTTTTAGTCTGTTATGCTTCCCAAGAATGCATTTACTTGATCAAAAATACAGAAAAATCCGTAAAAATGTGAAATATTACAATTTAAAATAACAGTGTTATATTTAGTTATTTAAAATTAAATTTGTTCTTGAAATGGAAAGCTGATTTATTTTTCATATGTCCCTTCAGAAATTATTATAATACGTTGTTTTGCTATTCAACTAACTTTATTATTATCAATGTTGAAAACAGTTGTGCTGCTTAATATTTATTGGAAACTGATGAGTTTGGACATTTCTAGGGTGTTCTGGGCGCTTTCTTGCTGGAAACAGTAAGTCTGATTTAACTTTGATTTAACAATTTGCATAACTTTTTGGGCTGAAATTACTCCTAAAGTCTAAGCTTATACAATGAAAAAGCTTATAATTAGACATCCATTTCATACAGAAGCACAAACACGAACATACAACATCTAAGAAATCACATCAGTCACAGTCTTATTCAATCCACTAAAGCATCTGGGACTAGCATAACTGGAGAAGAAAATCATCTCGTGAGGAGAAAAAAAGCAGACAGGCGAAAGTTGGAGAGCAGAGAGGCGTGCACTGCATGGATCCTGCAGGTCTTGAGATGTAACAAAGAGGTTTGTGAGTTCCTGTGAAGGAAATAATGGGTCTAGCTGGAGACAGCAGCGCAGCAGTAACGACTTCACACTCCAGTCTGTTCAAGACGAGAATGACAAATAACTCTCTAATAAATGCTGACCCACATAACATCATTTGGTGACAGGAAAGGCTGCTTTCTGCCGGCACGGCCGACACCTCGTCTTCTTTCTGGGTCACGCGGTCCACACATACATGTGCAAACGCACATACACACACTCGTGCACGCACAGGCAAACTAAGGTTAGCTCCCGGGCATCAATAACGCATGTAATTTCCACCATGACGGGATGAAACAAATTTTTACCACCCACTACAAAACAAGTCACGTGATAAGAAGTACTTGACTTGATTTGTGTTTTTACTGTAACAAATAAACAATAAAAAGTGGTAAGAAGTAGTTCCAAAGGAGCATTTTCTAATTGATATCCTTTGGATTATTTTATATGTCGGAATGAAGTTTACTTGCAAAAACATTTTTTTTTACATTTTCTAAAATCAAAAATCATGTTTTTTTTAAATAAATAAATAAATGTACTATTATAACATATATACCAAATATATATATATATATATATATATACTGTACATATACAAACATGCACGGACACATTATATATATATATATATATATGTATTCTGTAACATTTGTTTATATGTTTACACAATTGTCTGATAAAACTATTTTTGCATGCAGAAAGTTCTCCACAGCGGTCTGCAATTGCATATTGATGTGCATCACAAGTGTGGATTTACTGCACGTTTTCAATGCGTTGCATCTAATACTTTTCTGATCTAATGCATCTAATACTTTATCTAATATGTTACAAGAAACATTTTTATAAATGACCTGACAAAACATTCAAGAGCTCCTATTTGATTCCAGCGACGTGATGTATGAACAAAGTGGAATGACAGGCGATATAAATGACAACGCAAACACTCTTGGCACCGACTGCGTGTCAGAGCAGTCGTACAACAATGTACGTAATGACTGTAGGCTACAGCGCGCAGATGCATCGGTGGCGACCCGGGGTGCGACTGTACTGGCAGCTGCCTGGCAACCGCCGGGGCCCCCACATGAGGGAGAGGGGCCGAGCTCATTATGAAGGATGGCTCCTGCGCACACAGGCCGGGGGGAGGCACTTTAAAACATATACCATATGCAGTCAGGATAGAACTCATTTATCAGGGTGGAAATACTATTTTTTGCACCTCAGGTCCCTCCTCTCCACTCGCTCACCCCCTCCTCTACCTCTCGCCTTCTCACCGGGAGATTTGACAGGTTTCAAGAGGCAAAAATTTCATCTTAAGTGCCGAGTGGCCCCTTTGAGTGCTCCATCTCTCGACAGTGGTCGACTCCTCATCGGGAAGATCGTAGCGCACCTCCATGTAAATTAAGGTTCACCTGAAGAATGGGAAAGTGAACAGAGAGAGCGTCCCTGCTCTAATGAGGTCTCGCAACCAGGGATCAGGCCTCTGTTCCAAACACGAGGAGGGGAAAACACTCATGAAACAGTATCATTTGCAAGCGAAATGCTTCCGAAAATCTGGCTATTTGTTTTGCCACGTCAGAAATAATGCGCTTCGAAAATCAGCAACAGGCGCATGGACCCAGTTGGGTCATCTGTTATTCCTAATGGTCTAATTGTTCTCCTGGCAGACATAAAAAATTAGAGCCACTTTATGTCATTTACCAAAATTCCTAATTAATTCAAAAGTATTACACAGAGGCGAGGCTGTAGAGGAGCGTTTGGCGGGGAAAGATGGCGTCTGAAAAATGTCCTGCTCCCCTCGTGCTCCATTTGTCTGGAGCACGGGGTGACGGTGGCTTTATCCTAAGCAGCGGGAGCTTTAATCAGGGTAAGTGGCAGGCAGAGTTTCTCCACAGGATGAAGGCCTCCAATATATCATGCCACTCTGCCCGGTGGTAACAGCATCACGCCGACACCAGCATACGCCGATTGTGCCGAGGGACAAAGGCCTGTTGGAATCAAACCCAACCGATTTCTGCATCTCCCTGAAAAAAGTCGTAAAATTATAAACCTGAACAGTGACTTTCTACACCAAAAGTGTATCTCCAAACATTATTTAAAATTATGTTTAAGAAAAATAACTGTTATTTTCGTGTTTGTTTTGAGTGCATTACAAATACAACTTTTACTCTTTTAAAAATGTATTATCAAAAGTGTAAATTAATATTTACTAAGATTAAGGAAATGCTGTATGTTATAAATAACAAATCTACATTTTTAAGTACATTTACGAGACATTTACTTGAAAAAATCCTGGGTTAAATATGGACAGAAGCAGCAGTTGGGTTAAATGTTTAATTTAACCTTCTGGGTAGTGAGCCAGACACTGGGACAAAAAAACCCAGTCGCTGGTCCTGTCCATTACCCATAGCATTTTTTAGAGTGGAAATATTACTGGTTTAATTCAATCTGCTACTTTCCAATATTTATTTATTTATTTTTGAACATTTAAACAAGCTTGATAGAGCATTCAACCAATGAAATGACTTTGGAGGCGGCACTATTAATTTGTCTGACCAATAGAAGGGTGTTTCGGAAACCTGTTATGCACTTTTTGCAGTTTTCGAAATGCTAGTAGGGCAGAAATTGTGTCTGAATGCCAAAGCATTACATAAACTATCAAACCAACAAGGATAAGTTTTAAAGACAACACAAACAAATATTTTTAAAAAAAATGTAGACATATAGTGTTAAAAGTACCGTAAGAAACCTTTCTGTCTGTCAAACACAAATATTAATTTATACTGTAAAAATTCAAAGGTTAATATAAAACAAAGATAATCGGGAAAAATACTACATCAATCTACCTAAATGTTAGTTTTAATTGAATGCATTAATTGCAAACATATGCTTGCAACTTATGAGTTTTACTAGTCTTTTAATTAAAAATTGGTATATTTTCTTTTAGTCAGCTGCAAATATGGTTAATTACCATTAAAATGATCTTTGTATTCCTTCTAGACCAGGAATTCTGGGCCTGATACATGTTTTGGCCATATAACATGGTAATTAGCATATCTGTATGATAGATAAGTGATTACAAGTACAATTATATATTAAAGCAATTGATTGCAAGCATATTATGTGAAAAATAAGAACAGTGTCCCTTAAGTAATGGAATATTTCTCCTTTTTTATATATTGCATTGCCTAGTGTTGGTGTTATTTTGATTTCAATAAAGTAGTAATTTATTAGAACTGTGTGGAACTGTGAAATTAGTCAAAACAGGGCTGCAATGTGATGGTTCAGTACCGCTAACCCATTGGTCTCAATTGCTGGAGGGCCACAGTTGTGCACAGTTTTGCTCCAAACCTAATCAAACACAGCAGGAACCTGTACCATGATGGTGACTGAAGAAACTTCAGTTTCAGGGTTACAGGATTAGTTTGAGTTAGAGTTGACAAAACCAAACCACTCCTGTCTGGGTGAGCACACAACACAAGCAATACAAGGTACCAATCAGAACACTTTTACAAAGGTGGCACAAGACATGGGTACATGAGGGGCAAGGGACACATGGGAAATGGAGTCCAGAAACCAATGGAAAGAGTCCTGAGTGGAGTGCCCTCTAAATGAGCTGGCGATTGTGACACTTGGTTTGTTGGTACCATGAAGCTAGTCCTCAACTTTATCATTCAACTCAGGCTTAATCCTGTAACAAGAAGCCAATCACATGCTTTGAAACTGTGATTCACTTCCCATGACAGAGTCACCACCAAAGATTAAACAGTATGAATAAGAATTGAAACACAAAAAGATAAAACGTCATACTGGTGACCTTTTTTATGCTGCTAAGATTTTAATGAGTTTCAATTTCAAATGTCAGTGTTCTCTTCTACTGTCTTCTCAATTGCTGAAAATTGTGAAATAAATTTTGTTGGGTTTAGTATAATGCCAACTTTATACTCAAAAACATCTACAGAGGATGCATTACATGTGTATTACCTTATTCAAGTTGAAATGAGTGACCATTTCAGAGGGTTCACACACAGGCCTTGGATGCAATAACTTTTACATTGAATGTCTTTTAACAAAAAAAGGGTATTTGTCCGAAAACACGTATTGAGTAGAAGTTACATGACATAGGCTATATCTCTGGTTCACCCTAAACAAAGATAAAACCTTACAGCAATCTCACAAAATCATGTATTTCCAATGGATTCTTAGACCCATAAAACATGGGGTTATACACCAAGATCACTTGGCTAGGTCACATAATGAAAGATTTAGGATATTTTAAGGGCTTCCTGCCCATCCTGTAAACCATCTTGAAAATTACACCTATCTATTGGTCAAACTTTGGTAAACTTTTAGTATTCTTAGTATCTAATACTACAAAAAACAGCTGAGAAGGGTTAGGGTTAGGTGTATTTTTTTAATACTGCATATGTAGTCGTCTATTTAGAGTACATCTACTAAAAATAACATGGAACCAGTTGGTTGCAAACACTTTCAGAAACAAGCTTCAGCATATTTTGTTTGCAAATTCCACATGCTTTTATATTTTATTATTTAACACAATGACATTCAGATGTTTTTAAGTGGATCTTAATTGTCCCGATATATTTTAGGGCCAACATTTCAATTGTCAAGTCTCCCAGCACTCCTCCAAAATTGTATCTGAACCACTTTGCCAAGCATCTAAGTACTAATTTATTTCTGAAAGTGGCTCCTTTACGGACAAGTAATGGTTACATTTTTCTCTGTCCTTCCTGTAGTGCCTCAAGGCAGTTCCTCTCTCTCCGTCTGCCTTGCTTCTCTCATCCAACGACCTCAACCCCGGCACCTCCGTTACATAACACGCACGGCGTAAGAACGAGGCAGGACCGCAGACAAACTCCTTTTTTTAAAAAGGCGCTCCCCACCTTGGCCTCGTTCGCTTTCATGCTGTTTACAGTTCCCGAATAGGAGGAGGTGGAAAATAGACTGTGCGACCGCGCGCCAACAATGCGGCGATGTTAAAGGCCACTCTCCTGGAAACACACCTCCATCCCGGATTCAAAAAATGTATTTAATGCAATTAATAATTGAAGACGTGAGAGCACATGCTTGTCAAGATGATAGATGCATGCTCCGCCAACAATGCAGGGCTCTGCGGGAGCTACAGGACTCTGCGCGCTGACCTTGAGTGGCGGCGTACAGGAGCCAGGCCTTCTCTCTGCCTGCGAACGGGCCCCTCATCAGTAACTGCCCTTATCCCAATTAGAGAACTGTAAAAACATTCAAATTAATGCAGCCTTAACTCCAGGAGCAGGCCCCACTCTCTTAATTAGGGAATAATTATTCACATTTTGATTTCTAGGGGAGTGATCACACAGAAATTATTTCAGGCGCAGCAACAATGGCCTGGCACGGAAAAACTCCACTCCAAAAAACTCCATTAGCATAAGGAAGCGATTAACACTTAATTACAGTGGAAGCAGCATCACTATGAATGTTTGATAGCTGCTGTCAATCACCACAGGGCACTGGACTACAGCTAAGAAGCCGAGGAAGACGTCTCCGATGGACTTTAAACAGGGACGCTGTGAGGCCAGGTCCGCGCAGCAAACGGTATTTCTTTCTTCAAACTTTGAAAAACTGGAAAAAGAACTGAAACAGAAATGTGAAACAAAATAATAAAAGTGTATGTTGGCCCTAATGTGCTTCCATGCCTTTCTGCATGACTGAAAATTATTTTCAACAGACATTATGCTACAAATGCTGTCAATTGGGCTTCACTTACAAGCTATTCAACCCAGAATGTTCTTTGAGCGTTGTGCCTAAAGCACATGTGTTTTCTTCGTTCCTCCTGTAACCCCTAACCTCAAGAGTTTCTACTGTACAGGCCATTTAAAGGACGATTTAGTGAGAGGGCCATATCCTCTGTATTTGAAGGGGCTCTGAAGGAAATGACCCCTACCGAGGCGTGCACACATGTACGCTCACACATGCTCAGTTATCTCGCCAGCAGCTGGGCTTTGAACTTCTGACCCCTCCACTTTCAGGGTCAACAAATTAGCGCTCTGGTGCATTGACCCTCTGGAACGCAAGCGCTTTTCTTCTGCTGCCCGAATGTTGATACAAGCATAGAGCTTTAATAAGGCGATGTCATCCGGCTGGAGAGAAACGTGTCATTTTATCGGAGGTGAGCTAATACAGAAACAATATTGACATTTTACGGCAAATCAAAATAAGTGCGGCTCACGGAACAGTCAGAATTCATGGGAATGAGGTACATCCTTGTAAACCGCCTAGAGACATTCCTGCCTGTAAGGTAAGCGAGAGCTGCTGAGAGACACAGGGACACACTTTCTATCCAGTGGAAATTTAAATCCACATCAGAGATTTTGGGGCTCACCGTCTGATGGAATAACACTTCACCATTGCACTGTTTCCTCTGGTCCTGCTGCTGCAGAGGACAACAGCCAAGCTCTGGACGCATAGAAGAGGTTTCTGTGCATAAAAAGCTTTTCAGAAAGGTTAAAGGAGCTTTCGGCCTTTCTCTCAATTGGTTATTAGCCACAGTTGCTGCCCTAAGGAAAGGAAAATAATTAGTAATCTTTATAATAGCTGGAAAGAACGGTCAATAATAAGCTGAAGTAAGTCATCATCCACTTTTACTGTATGACAACCAAATACACACACACAGAAAATACATTTCCTTACTTTCCTTAAGACAAATATGATTGTTCATTTTGTTTATTTAAATGAACTTATGCTTGCCAAAGCTGCAATTATTCAATTAAAAATACAGTTAAATTTAGTGAAATTAAATAATAAAATAAAATAATTAAAATAAAATAATTAAAAAAACCTAGTTTGATCTACTCTAAACTAAATGACATAATATATATATATATATATATATATACTGTATATATATATAAATATATATTTCTTTTTTTTTTATGTAATTTGTTTTTGTGCAGCAAAGCTGTATAAAATATTTTTCTCCATAAAATATTTTTAAAATGCATTAGTTGAAAGACATTCTACTTTCATATATAAAAAAAGTTATTTTAAAATAAGTTTCAATGATGTAATAAAAATTTGTAAATGTAATAACTTTCAATACAGCAGATTTTACTGAATTTCTTATAAAATTTTAATAAAGTACATTACAAAATTCATATTAAAATCTTAAATATTCCAATTTTTTTTACTGCTACGATGTTACATTGTTACAATGTTGAGACAAGTTTAACTTTATGCAAATGAGCAGGATGGACCATGAATGAACTACTCATTTCGCTGTATGTGTGAATGCTCCATTATTCAGAATGAATCGTCATTCGGTTAATCGTGTAAAAAACACAAAGCACAGAAAGCCTCATTTCTGAACAGTGGAAAATGAAAAGCTCATCCATGTCAATTAGGACGACATTTATAATTAATAACTGTAGAATTGATCCATTCACAGACATAATGGTGAATATGGCAGAATGGGTTATTTGATTACTCTGTGACATTTTTATTCCATATTATTATTTATTTAGATGAACTCCTAAGACAGCATTAACCGCCTTACAGTAATTCACTCTGTATTCGGAGAGGATTTTTTATAAATCCTTCTAAAAGAGCTTATTAGAAAATGATTAAACGTATATCCATACACGCCGTACAGTCCATTCCAGAGAAATGTGCCACTTTGTCAAAAAATTACAATCAGGGCCATGAATATGGCATATCAGGGCAGATAAATTGCCTCACGCTTCCCTCTAATAAGGGAACAGGACGGTGCGAAATGTAAAAATCAATTAATGCACTTGGTCTGGCCATAAATTAGGGGAGCACTATTGTCAGATGTCTTTATCATAGAAACCACAAGGGGCGAAAATTGCTCTTTAAATTAAGCCTGTACTTCTGTCACCTTTTTGCATCAGGGCTACAGACGGAGCCCGCAGAGGCCAGAGTCCCGGCTATTTTCATCGTCTAAAGCTCACCTAGTTAAACGACCGAGGCACGTTTGCCATAATAAAAGACGTGTGGATTTTATTTTACCAACGGCCCACTGCCTGGTCTACTTGTTCTGTTATGTAAATCAAAATAAATCATCCCGTCTCTGAGGTGTTCAACTAATTAATCCTCCGAGGCCGAGATGTTGCAGATTTTCATTATTCTGGAGTGCAGAGGTGGGACTGCAGGTAATAATGCCTTTCACTATGGTATGGGTAGCTTTTTCTCGTCCTTGGGAAATACCATCTTATTGTTTGCAAAAACTCCCCAAACTTTAATTTTAGGCATTGTAAAAATAATCAGTATCCGATCAAAGAGTCTGCAAACATTAGTCTTTGGACAACGTGCCACCCGAGCCTAAGGCCGAATCACCAAAGCCAACATCACAGACCCCTGGCGTGACTGCCTGAAAGATAAGGAGGAGAATTTATTACAGAGCATCATACCAAAGGTGCATTTTGCTGTCTAATGGAGACTCATTCAGGAGAATCTCACAGCAGCAGAGCAGGTCATGTGACCGGTCTCTTAGCGCATAATAAAACCTAGCATTTGTAGGGTACCTACACTCTTAGAAATAGCTGCCACTTTTAAAAAATTACAGTTTTGTGCCTATTAGGTTCCTGTTATGTATTAAAATGAACCAATTATCTACCAGTGACAGCTTTTGTACCTTTATTTTTAGGAAACACTTTTTAAAATGTCTAATATTGAGAATTGTTTTTAAGCAGTATTAACATATTAGAACGATTTCTGAAGGATCACGAGACACTAAGTAACTAAGACACAAAGTAAAGATGTTGAAAATGCAGTTTTGATCACAGGAATAAGATACAATTAAAAATGGAAATTTGTTTTTAGAAATTATAAAAAATATATCACAATATTACGGTGTTTACTTTATTTTTTACCCAAAATATGTAGCCTTGATGAGCAAAAAAGAATTCTTAAAGAAAAAAAAAATATATATATACATTTATGTTAATTTTTCCAAACCAATAATTTTGACCAGTAGTATAAAAAATTAACATAAAACATAGTATGAACTACTGAATTAAAACTATTAGATTATAGCTTCGACTAGCTAGTAGTGAATTGTAATACATTGTTGCCTGGGACAAAAAAAATGTCATTACACAAAAGTATTTGGGGAAAAATTCAATCGATAAATCAGAATAGGATATTCCAGACAAATATGAATGATTGAATGAACTGCAAGAGGACAAATAAGTTGAATTACACACATTTATATGCAGACAGTTGACATTAAATATTTTTGGAAAGTATTCAGTGAGATGAAAACTAAAGGCATAAAAGCTAATTATTTTATACTCTGCATGAAGCTTTTATGAACTTATACAAACTTTCTCTAAGATGAACCTAAAAGGTTTCAAATGATGTATTCCTAAAAAGCACTAAAACAATCATTAATGGAATTATTTAAGAACCAGGATCATTAAATTCCTTATGATTTGGATTCCTAATTAAAACTATGTTTATTATGTTTTATTTTTAAATAACTGTTTGTGAAGCCTTTAAACTTCCAATGACATCCAGCTTTAATTCCCCAGACGCTTGCTTCATTTTGCATCACACTGCTTTTGCTTTCAAGTTCCCATTCCTGAAGTCAAAGTATCATTGCGTCAAAAAAAATGGCGCGGATGAAATAAAAAGTACAGAAATAAATATTAAACAGATAAACGCCTACAGCACGCTGATTTAAACATGTAAGCATGTAAAAACAGTGTGAGAGAAACCTTCAGAGTGTCACATTCTCATCGCACCTTCAGCCACTTCCTGCCCCGTTCTCCTCCTAGAAGTGTGACGCCCTACGAAGACACACAAACAAAGAGAGTGGAAAAGAAAAAAAAATCTGCATAAGTGTGATGGTGAGCGACAGGACGGGTCAGCCTCTGTCTGCTTAATGACAGAACCCCTCACACGCTCCGGATTGTTTAAATACGACTCGCCAGTTTCAACAATCATCATATCTCTCACTTTCACCCTTCATACCCAGCAGCCAGCGAGCTGACACATAATTACACACTTGCTGATAGTAGAGCCGTGCCGATAATTAAAACTGCCACTGGAGGATTACTACCGCTAGTCTACAGCTGCGATGCTGTCAAGAGGTGGAAGTCGCAGTCTTGCTATTTCAGCGTAGTTTTAGCGTTATATTAGCTCTTGCATCGTATGTCGCCGTCTGGCTTCCGCTCGGGTCGGTAATGGAAAGGTCTCAGCCGAGTGTTTGCGGTGTCTCGCACAAAGGAGGAAAATCTATTAACAATTCTGCAAGTGATACGCAAACGTCGTCACAGCGGAGGGGTTGCACAACACCGGCCGTATGTCCGCCGATCAATCCCGTGCTATTACCTCAACACTCACAGATCTGATTTGGCAAGGTGTTGCTTTCCAAAAGGCGATTTTAGCACCATTAGAGCCCGGGCCACACACGTATAACTGGAACAAAAGAGGCGAATGGGGTGCATATGCACACACCTTTTAAACACCGGCTACCACCTGCATCAGCACCATCTGCTCCATGTCAGAGAGGGCCTCATAATAATGCCATATATAAATATACCGCAGGTGAAATTTATATCAGGCGTGTGAAGCGGGCCCTGGCTCTGCCTCGTAACTGGAAACACAAAGAAAATGCGCTAGAGAAGTGTGCAAGGTTGTGCTATATAGTGTGACTTTGTTAGGGAGGACTGAGGGGATTCACAAAAAAGCACAGCCTTGAGAGTCTTATTGCATTTGGATAAAGTTAGAGACATCTTAAACTATCATCTAGTGTCATTATTATTATTTTTTTTACATAAATGCTAGAATTGACTGCATCTGTTAAGCTTAAACATACAGCCCTGTTATCCTTTAATAAAAATAAAAAATCTATATATTTTAATAAAAATACATTAATCAGTAATTGTTGAAATTAAACCAGTATTTGATTTCTAACATGCAATCTATTTATTTATGGATTTTCTAAATATAATCTGATGATTATTTAATGTTTATTGCTGGAAAATGACCAAAAAGCACAAGTGAAGTATATTTAGACAAGTATAAGGTTTAAGTATAAGGTAAAAATCAAAAAAATAAAAATAAAATTATACAGTTTTAATATACCAGTTACAATATAAATAAATAAATAAATACACATTAAATAATTAAAAGTGACGTTTAAAGCATTACAACATAATTCTATTTTTAATAAACACTGTTCTTTTTAACTTATTATTCATCAACCAAAACAAAAGTCTTATGGTTTCCACAAAAATATGACGCAGCAGAACTGTTTTAAACATTGATGACAATAACATTATTTGATCAGCAAATTAGCATATCAGAATGATTTCTGGGGGATCAGGCTGATCACAGGAATAAATTACATTTTAAAATATATGTACAAATGTTTTGTTTTTTTAATACAATAGTATTTCACAATATTATTATTATTATTTCTTTTTTTACTGAATTTTTACATCGGATAAATTCAGCCTCTTACCAACCCTAAAGTACTTTGGCCTATTGTGGTTGCCGGTACAATTAATTCGAAGGTTAAACACCTACTACCACTGAACATTTTTATTTTTCTGACTCTACTTTGAGTCAAATGAAACTAAGGCAGTTTATCTGTGGGCTGTGATATAGCCAACATAAATGTTGTGTATTTCAGCACGGCTAGAATGAGCTACACAGCTACAATCATCATCAAGGAAACATCATTTTTATAATTTAGGTTATAATTTTGAAATTACCACAGACTACAGGCATTTTCCCCACCCTTACTCTCTCCGACTGCATCCAATATCGCAAAAGAGAGAAAGAAAGATCTCTTCAGTCTTGTAACAGAATGGAACAAGCAGCCAACTGTGCGAGTGTAATATCTTGTTTTATCCAAGTCTTTGTTCTGATTTCATAATTGCCTCCCGCAGTAAGGGCCTCCCTGGGGAACGGCTGATCGATAAAACGACAACCAAAGAAGTATTACAGAAAGTACCTTCATGTTTTATCAAAATCCTCACTCCAACATAATAGGAAAAAATTGACTGTGAACACAAATAGCCACCCGGAAAGATGCGCCTTCAAAATTCGCTTCGTCCCGCTTTCGGCACCCTCAAGCCGTCAAGAAACAATTAAATGCAAATCAATTATTGCGAGGATATAAAAGGGCTTCGCTGCGTGGGGCTTATTTTATCTACGGTACGACATGAAAACCCAAACAGAAGAGAACACAGGCGGATCGCGAACAGGACGGGGTGCCGTTTTAACACGCTACTGATCTCGCTGTGTTTACGCCCGTTGGGTGAAGGCGGGAAGGAGGCCGTGGTGCAAAGAGCGGGGATTCGGTTGGTGAACATCTGAAGAGCCATCGCTTCAGAGAGACAGCCACCCAACCTGACTCAAACACTCCATGTTTTCTCTTTTATCTTCGTATGAAAATCCGCCCCGCTGTGAAAACAAATCATTCTTGCCGCCTTTTCCTTTCTACCTCAATCCCATTTGAGCATCATTGCTAATCAGCTCCGGATATGCACATTTTAACGTGCCGCCGCTGACCTGGACCTGAAAGAGCGAGGGTCTCGTTCACGGTCCAGTCCACAAACGTCCCAATATACCTTTCAATTTATATTCATCCATGCCAACACTTGCCACCAGACAACTCAATTCCGGCCTCACAATTCCAGTTATTACTTCTGCTTCCCTCTTCAGTTGAGGGCAATTTACTCACTAAAAATAAAAAGAGAAAATCAGGCTGGAATATGTAAAAGGGTATTCTATGTAAGAAGGCAGCATGCTAAAAGACTGGAAGGTACAGAACGGTGTTTAATTCATGTCATGTCTTGCAGGTAAGTGTCACTTACACACAAATAACATGGGCTGTGACACCACAGAGCTTCATATTGAAGTATTCCCAGAGGACACCCTCCATCTAATGACTCTTTAATATCCCTGAACGAGCTGTAGGCTACAGAGAGAAGACTCACACACTGCCAAGATATGGGCCCTCGGAGATGGTTTTTATGTTATTTTATTTTATACAATTATTATTATTATTATTATTATTTTTTTTTTTTTAAAGAAGAAAGAAATGTAAACATTTATTTATGCAAAACATTATGCCAGAGTGCTGAATTATTGATGGTGACTGGTTGACAAATGAGTTGTTTTCTGTAACTGCATAGCTATGAATTAGTTTGAATGTTGCATATATGACTGAATCTGTAAGAGCCATACTGTCTACTTTAGCTGCATTGGTAACTTAAAAAAAAAAAGAGAGAAAGCAAAAAAAAAAATTATAATTTGGGGTCTGAAGGTAAAGGAATGCCTAAACATACACTTCTGGCATCATTTACTCACCCCTCTGGTATCTAAAAAGGAAACTTTTAATTAACGCATCGGTTACTTTGCATGCACAAGAAATGCAAAATCTGCATAAAAGCATCATAATTGCAATCCATGTGACTGCACTATATTCCAAGTCATATGAAAGCTTTGGAATGAAATGAGAATGAGTAAAGATTACAGAACTATCCTTTTTATCTGACTCGATCAGACTGATAATTGAATGAATCTTTTAAATGGGTTTTAGTGAACCTGATTAATTGATTCATTGAACAGATTCGAGACACATCGCTACTTAAATCATTAACATGACAGGACTAGATTTACATTTTGACTTAAAGAGACTTGGAATAGAGCGAATAAACCATATTGACTTCTTTTTTTAAACTAGACAGCTGTAGTACTTCTTGACCTATTAATGTGACGTACTAATGAAAAAATGTTTATGGGTCAGCTATCCCTTTAACTGAACTCAAGAACTGAATCAGTCTGATTTGAATCTTTCAGACTGGTTTAAAAATAAATGGTCAACCATGCATAGACACTTAACTCATGAATGTAACAAAGCAAAATATGATTATGAATAAAAATATTGAAATATTGAAGTGCATAATCCATATTGACTCATTCAGAGCGGTTTTACTGTATGTACTGGAAAAAAAAAAGCAATTAGTTTATGAATCAGGCATTGCTACTTATTTAACTTGTGAACATGTGAAGGCAAAATCATCATTATGACTTTCATTATATATCATTATCATTACAAACTGAATAAAGTTTTTGGTAGTGCTTATTTGTAACTGTAAAGCTTTGACTTTTCTTTCATATTGAAAAAAAGTAGGCAGTATATTCTTTAAAAATACAGGTTAGGCTGGGTAAAATTGTCAAAATCTGTGCTTTAACCTCCATATTGTTCACAAACCTCACACAACGTTCATTGAGTGATGGCCTCCACAAATACACATCCGTTCTGCGCCCAATCCCAGCATGCCTTCTGTCTCTCGGCCCCGGAGTCAAGATGTGCCGACTGCCTGTCCAACCCGGCGACACGTCCTGGCCGAGGCATCATCGCAGACTCGTGGAGGCCAGGGTCACGTTGAGTAATGATGATAAAGTAAACAGCATGGCTGCTAAACGTGTCTTGGCTTGGGTTCCCGTCCTCATTAGAGTGGCTCGGCGAGGACCCGGCATGCACCCGGCGAGGGCCCGCAGGCTTTTCACTCCCGGGTTAGCGCCTCATTTCCCGCTGACGGCTCTTTAGGGCGGGCAATGATGGCTCCTGGAGGTGCACGGAGTGGACAGGTGTCCACCGCAGAGAGCGTTTCGCCGCAGCTGGTACCATCTGGCACGGGTTTGTGCCATTCAGCTCGCTGGCACCGCACCCCTCCGTCCCAGCGTCCATGGAGAAGGCATGTCAAGGGCAGGCACAGTACAAGCTTACTCACAGGGCAGTGCGGACCCCCCTCGGGAGGGCCTACAGCCTGGGGTAGAGGCTAATTTAGCTTCCACACCCACTAACTGCACCACCTCCACAGGACTGGCAACAATGAAGCCCGACTGTGCCAAGTGTGGGCAGAGGCCCTCATTGTGTGTGCGTATGTGTGCCATTTGTATTTGAAAAGAAAGAGAGCGAACCCCGGTACCTATTCATTAAGAGCTGGGCGGCATCTCTCATGTTCCTGTGAAAGCAAAACAAATAAAAAAAGTCCTTAATTACCTCTACTCTGGACTACATGTTAAACTCATGCCTCTCCCTCTGCTGCTGTCCTTTTTTATGCTGTATTTACATGCGAGTCTCTGACTGTTTACATGCACAGATTTCCATCAATATTAATTAAATTCAACCCAACTACAAATTCTGAATGCATTTTTTTTAATATGCGATAAAAAAAAAAAAAAGGTGATTGGTTACTACTGCAATAGATGCAATACGTCAGGCATTATATATGCGCTGCAGGAATTACAAATAAAAAATTGGTGCATGTAAAGAGCTTTCTAACAAATATATACCAGGGAATATTTATTTGCATGTTGCTAACTTTACTTAATTAAAGAATGTTGCATGATTCTTCAAAATAATGTTAATTAATATATTTGATCAAAAAACAGTAATAATGTTAAATATTATTGCTGTATAAAAAAAACGTTTCTATTACTATATATATAAATATATTTTGTAAAATGTAATTTATATCTGTGATGAAAAGCAACATTCTCAGCATCATTACATGATCCTTAATATGCTGATTTGCTCCTCAATAAAAATGTCTTATTAATATTAATCATGCATTTTTTCAGGGTTCTTAAATTAATAAAGATTTCAAAAGAATGTATTTGAAATATACATTTTACAACATTAGAACCATTTGTCAATTTTATGCATCCTTTCATGCATCCATACTTATTATACGAAATACATTTTGGCTGTAGTAAAGACAGTAAAAAAATGGCCCACCATTCAATCTGCTTAAGCTGAATAGAAATTTTGCTCAGATCAAGCCAAATCAGATCATTTTAACAGACTGTGGTGTTTACATGGGGCCTTTGAATTATGATGAAGCTATAAGTGACATTATTGACAGATTATTAGGTTGCATGCAGTAAATGTAGCTCTTGGTGTTCAAAACACTGAGGACTCAAATGGAAAAATGTACATTATATAAAAGGAGATTCTACTTACAGACAGTAATATCTGTCAAAGGTATCACTCTTGAGGTAATAACTATAGATCAAGTGGGATATCCTCTCGTCTGAACAACAATAACTGATATGGAATGGAAATAAGCCTGTACATTCAACCGTATAGCACTGGAAGATAGTCCTATTTGTATGCGCCCACATCTGACTTATATTCATAACAATTTCAGTGGATTGCCATGAAACACTGCCGGTCATAATTTGGCAGAGCCCTTCACAGCCAGCTTTGATAGACACTTATGAAATGCATTTGCATCCTATCAAGTGTTTAAACTCTAGTTGTCAACTTCACCTGGTCGTGCAAAAAAAAAAAGGGGGGGGGGAGAAGATACCAATTGAAGCTATAGTGATGTTGAAACGTGAGATTCTTTCAGAATGATGAATGATTTTATCTTCAAACATTTCCTGCGCAGCCAGCACTGCTCAAAACCCTCAATTTCACATATAATTGTTCTACTATCTTTCCAAATCCTCTGAATGACATGATGGCAGATTCAGGAAAAACAGCTCTTGTGATTGTTAACTGCTCTTGTAATGAAGCCTATGATCATCGCATTTCACACAGAATGCTTCTGTCAAAACGTCAGGAATTTGTGATGGTAGCTTTAGTCGATTAGCCACGCTCACACTAGTTGATATAAGAGTGCTGATCTCTTTAAAATGGAGGGCTTGTTTCTCGTATTGAAATTGGATTATCAACTTGAACAGAGTCGTCGTTTTCTACAATTATGCAGTGTGCAATAAACAGATGTGAACAATCATACATGGGAATAATTGACAGCCATAAACGTTAATCCTGAAGAATCAATAAAGTATAAAAGCAATCAGATAGGCAGTCTTAGAGAAATCGATCAGCGTTTGTAGTGAGTGGGTGATGTGTTTCCCTGAGAGAAAAACAGCTAATCACAGCAAAGAAGGCTGGGTTGTTTTAGCGGTGCAATACTAATGCAATGCATAGTGGGAGAAACCTATATGATGTTCAATAAGAATGCGTGATTATAAAGAATTATATATATGTATATAAAAGCAAAATCTATATGAAGACATGGGCAGGGTGTTGTACTGTGATACACCAAGGGTATATATTAAAATATATACATAACATAAAAAAAGAATTTATTTTTACCTCATTAATTATTATGGATTATTTAATTGTTGTATTTTATTAATAACTTGATTAAATTATTTACTAAATGTATTTACTGCACATAATTAAAAAACAAGATAAAATAATTAAAAATAATTTGTTTAAAAACATTATAATGAATATAAATTATTAGGATATTTTCATTGCTATTTTTTTATTTTATATAATATCATATTATTATGACAATTCAATTTACATTTATTCATATGGCAGATCCAATCCAATCAATAATCAATAAAGTGTAACCTAATAGCACTGTCCATTAGTAAGTTGTTATATTGCCAAGTTAAAGGAGCATTAGGTAAGAAATGTATTGTAATAATCATAAAATGTCTCTGTTATGTTCAACAGGCATTAAGA
>JAUCNO010001612.1:468965-491087 GCA_032353835.1 Enteromius viviparus | reverse complement strand
TGTTGTCCCAAAACATTTAAGCAGGATGTTACATATACTTAGTATATTTCTTTTGGTATCTCTTGTCCAGTGTGCCAGTCATGTTCTCAAATCCCTCTTTGATAAAAGTGCGTTCACACCTGAGGCGACTTGGGCTTGCTGTTTGCATGTAGTTGAACATTTCGAATTTACGCTGGTTTCACACTGCAGGCGTCAGCAGCGCGTAGCAGGTGCAGAGAAATTATATAAATCAAAGCACATGGCACACAGTGTTCGGAGAAGAACGCTGCAAAATACGACCGAAAGATTGTCTATAGCATGCTGCAGTACAAGCTGTCAGTATGAAAGCACAATTGGCGCGCGCTGATCATGCTCTGCATACGCGCCGCTTCCGCGCTGTTTATGCATGCAGTAAAACCAGCACGCCGCTTAACTCATGCTGCAGGATTCTAATTGCGTCTTTGCATTGACTGTAAATCACTCGCGCTTAACGCTTCAACGCGTCTGGTGTGAACACAAGAATGAACGTCTTGTTACGTCCATGAATGCATTTGTTAATTTAATATAATCGCAACATTTGCTGTAATACAATGCATAGGCTGACATCACGATTGCGATATGATTAATAGTGCAGTACTAATTTTATGCTGTTTTGTGTTGTATCACAAAATCAATCAATATGATCCATTTTTATGCTCATCTGTGAGGCAATTTTACCTTTCTGCAAGGCTATCACCTAGGCTTTTTTTTTTTACCTAGGCCACATAAGCAATCACTGCATAATGTTTTGATGTACTGGATTTCAGCAAACTCACAATCAAGCCTGGCTCCATTCTGATATAAAATGATTGAATAAATTGCTAAAAGAAAAAAAAAAAAAGATACCTATTCTACATTTCTGTATTTAGAATAACGTGGCACTGGTAACATCAACAAAGCAACGCAAGATGCTTTGGATAAATGCTTAATTTATTTTTTTTTTTTTCTGAAACAGAAGTAAAATGGCTTGTAAATGGTGAGTCGGGTGAATCTAAGTTGTCAGTGTAGTAGAAACACACGTGCATGTGCCTGAGGACTTCAGGACTCGTCCTGGCCCTTTATTTCTCATGTTCTTTAATGGGACGGGGTCAATTCTCTTTTTCCCACATAAGCACACCTGCCCTACCGCCTCGCTGCCCCTCTTTCCTCAGCCTGGGGGCAAAATCAACCTCCATATTAAGATGGTAATGCCTGTGAACTGTAGGGAGGCGGGGAAGGGCATCTTTTGCTCAGTCAGTCAAGCTCATCGTGTGTAACACATGCCTGAATCCACCAATTCACCCCAATCCTCACTAACACCAACCTCAGCCACGCAGACACACCAGAGCTGCTAGCTGGAATTTACATGCAAATACAGTCCAAACGCTTGAGCGTCTACATGTGCTTATTTATCGCAGGGCTTCCCGGAGTCTCAACTAATATGATGTGACACCAAAAATAATACTCAATTCGATTTACAATTCATCTAATAATGTTTAATTTTACTCTTCATTTAACATGATTTCCCAGCCAGTGATTACAAGACTGGATAGCATTAATTTGAGCAAGATGTACGACGTACCAGCGTGATCTTCTGTTCGCAAAAATGAATTCTGATCACATTCATAAGAACGAAAGCCTGTGGCTTAATCATCTTTTGACGATGTTCATTTACTCTGGGATATATTTATCTTTCTGGATTCAGCTGTACAGAAGTGTCTCATTGGTTGCGGTTTGTGTACAACTCCACAGACAGTGCAACGCTGCACATACAACACCATATTAATGATATATTAACCATTAGGGTGGGATGTCTGAGAACCCCTCACAAAAGCTGAGTTATGTTGGGTTATAACTGCCACGACTCGAGTTATTTCTGCCATATAAAACTTTATAGATGTAAATATGGAAACACAGAGGCCACTGGGTCTCGTCCCTGTGTATGTGTACGACAACAAAACAACAAAGGAGAGCAGTTTAAAACCTGCTACATACATGTGTAAGTGTCAAATGCATAAAATCTGATTTTTATAAAGTTGCACTCTCATATTTAGCTTGTTTAAATTTATATTATTCCTCTAACACAATGAGCAAAAGAGAGTACCGGTACAACTAAATGTGCTTATAGATGCAATTTTACCTCACAAAACCACAAAAAGAAACAAGCCTAGGTCATAACTGTCCACAAATCAAAAGATCGGTACTCTAAATTATTTATATGAAAAACTATATGCATTCTAAAATCATTAAAATGAAGAAAAACTACTACTACTACAAAAAAAGGTTAATTTAATTCCTCTAAGTGTAATAAGATTGATCAAATAATGCTCCTAAAATAAGCCTAATTTTCATTTAGATTAAATGAATACATAAATAGTATGTATGCATGTACTGTATGTGTATGCTTATGTATATATTCACATATAGATACATAATATACATGAATTCTATATATAAGCTGAATCACCGAATTTATACATGTACTGTAGGTAAAATGGGACCTGGGCAGGATTTCATGATATTCAAGCATGCAAAAATAAGCCGAATATAATGAATCCAGCTGATTACATGAGCAACATGTTTTCTAAACGATTCGGTCACACATGGCACACATTAAAATCATATCAGACGCATCGGGTTCTTGTCATTCACATTGATGTCATGTGAGATTACTCAGCTTTATCATCTGCTTATCATTGCGATGATTGGTGCGGTGATGTTTCGGACAGACAGCCGAGCAGCATGGGAAAAGCAGAGCTGCTTTTCCAGCCCCTGAAGTCTCACACACTCCAGCGGGCTGGTTTGCTTCTAATTTCAGGGTGTTGTCAGTAAGAGCGCTGGCCTTGCACCGAAAAAGCCCGGGGATTGAATTACTCTCCCCTTCTCTCGCCGTGACCTCGTCAGAGGGGGGTTAGAGAAAGAAAGAGGCAGAACGGGCCCCTACCTCGCCACTTCAGGCCCCCCGCTTCTTACAATACCCCGCGGGCTCTCCCAGCATCCAGCTTTCCTCGGATCTCCCTCCGCCATTTACGCCCACTCCCTCCTAAATGACCCGCACCACCCCGCACGGCCCGACAGAAGGCCTGTCCCCATTAGTGCTGATTGCTGACCTGATTTTGTTTCCCTGGTGTCCCCATAGTCAGAATTTCAGGATTTGTGATCTTGTGACTTTGTTTTGAAAGAGTTTTTTTTTTTCCTTTTTTTTCTTTTGCTGGAGTCTTCCTCACAGGCTTTGTGTTTCTCAACATTAGCAATTCCACAATACAAACAACAAAAGGATGAAAGCGGGGCGAGAAAGAACATAGCTGCAGTAAAGAGAAAGAAAAAAACATGAGGTTAGCTGCGCGCATTCCAGAGAACCGCGAAAAGCGTGTTGCTCCAAATTAATTACAGCAGTTTCTCAACCATTTCTCTCGCCATCTCAACGCGACTGTTGTTTTCCCTCCAATACCTCACGGAGTTCTACCTTCTGCCGTAAAAAATTCAGAAGCCCCGTTAGTCCCGTCTGGAGTCAAGGTCAGAATGTGCGCATGTTGATGACAGACAAATCTCTTTCATTTTTCATGAGTTGCTTAAAGGCATAGAGCGTTTTCTGCCAAAGCAGGGCCTGCGTAATGCGCGATCATTTTCCCCCCACCTCGCTCATTATGTCAAAACGCACACGCAACACAAAGACACATATTTGCTTTGAATTGATGTTTTCGGATTCGCGGGGTACACGCCGCTCGCTAACCGCCAGAGCAAGGACGTATAAATACATCCAGGCGGTCGGCGAAGGGTAATGATGTCTAGAACTGAGGTAATTTGTGGCCCAACAAAGTGTCAACCGCCACACAGTTCATCATTACAAACACCCTCCATATGCATGCGCCTGTACAGTTGGCAGAATTTGACAGCTCGGATATTAGCCCAAAAATTGCTTCAAGACCTTAAACGTGAGATATTAAAGCGGGGAGGTGCATGGGCGTGATTCATCTTGCCGTTCCGGGGCTGACGTCCCGCCGAACTGTAGCTGTCAGATGTGACTTACTGTCTTGATTATGTGCGGAATAAAGCAAACTGATCAAGACCAATGCTACGAACAAATGACTGCAAAGTCAAGTGAGATGTTTTGTGAGGGCACGGGCAGACTTTTCCATCTCTGTTTGATCAAATTCCGGGTGTTTACTCCGAATTGTCACATGAAATAAATTTTATCATCAGGAATTCCCAGGAGGCGCTGCGGAGCAGCTGAATTTGATTGCGCATTTCCATACAATATATTCATAATATCAAGTGCCGTTTTGTAGTTATTACACATAATGAAACCGGAGATGTACACCTGTCAGTCATTAGAGCGCGGAGCGTTCCGGATGCGAAGTGGCGTCTCAGAGGGTGAAATTACTCTCGGAGAGGGCTGTTCTCATTTTGGAAATCTGCTTCATGAGTCTGATGTTTGGCAGCTTCCATTTCAACCCACGCTGGCAATGAAAAAGCATTATCCTTCTCTGAAACGCCCAGGAGGCTTTCACAATCATCTGCAAACTGAGAGTTATTCTTATTTGCCTCCAACCTGTCAGGGGCCTCCGTTATTAATGTTCATATGTCATCAATAACCTGACATTACAGCATTTTAGCGGGAAATAGCATTTTAATTGTTTCCTTTCATGCAGGTTGGCACGGTAAGTGGTGATTGACCTCAAATATTGTGATGGAACGTTTCATTTTACTTCGCGTTTGACGGACCGTTAGTTACAGGTGAAGTTTCTGCGCCGCTGCCGTCTGCAAACAGAACTGCAAAAATAATGATTGTTTTCAAACGGGTTTCCTTAACACTCCACTCTTCTTCCATTGGTTGGATGACCAGAACCATTAAGGTTTTCATGACTTATTTTTTTAGGAAAAATTAACTATTGTTATTTTACTATATACTACTAAATAGAGAGAAGAAAAAAACAACAACTTATCAACCAATCCAAACAAGTTGGTTATATATTAATTTATATGATTTATTTATTTGGTATTATCTTACTATTCAATTGGTTATTTTCATACACTTGACTACAAAGTAATATTAAATAGTAAATTAGTAAAAAATTAATAAGTATTAGTTCCAATCCAAACAAATTGGTTATATACACAACCAACATCAATAAGGACCAGAAACGAGCTAATTACATCAAGGTAAAAGTTAAATTCTCATAATTTAATAGTTTAACAATTTTTTTCAAGGATAATTCCACATTAATTGTTAATATGAATTGCTCTTTTATTATTTTACTATCATGTATTTGATGCTACATACAATTGGCTACAAATTAATATTAAGCTATGAATAAAATAATAATAATAATAATAATAATAGTTTTTTAATTATTATTAATCTAATATTATTATCTAATTTTACAAAAAATTGTAATCTAAACAAACTGGCTGTTACATATTTTATATATATTATTTAAGACAATTGTTTTTTTGTTTTTTTTAATTTAAGTAAATTAAGCGAATAAAATACATTTACTTTGTAATATCAGCTCATTGGCTTGTATGTGCCTCTGTGTTTGTTAAGTGGGTTTCGTCTGCGGTTTGTCGCAGTGCACACAAATACAAACACAAAACCCGCAACACCAAAAGCCGTTTTGGCACCAAAGCCCCTCTACCGTGCATGTCATCAACTTCTCTCTTCACCTGCTGTCTGCCTGATACCTTCGTCTTGAGGACAACAACCGTGGCAAATATTTTACATATCGCCTGTCTTTGATGCTTGAAAGGTGTGTGATTTCACAACACGGGCGACGTGTCTCGGCTTTTTACGCTCCCCGCCTATGCTGCGGGACGTCCCGCCACGTTCTTTCATGTGTAGCGCATGTACTCGAATCAAACAGGCCTCTGCGGTGGGGTCGTGTGTTTGTGAGAGTGAGAGAGAACAACAGCTTCCCGTGTTCCTGTCACCATCCTGCTGTATCCGTCTCTCATGTGCCATCTGGATGGATGTTGTGGAGTTAAGACGATGGAGAAGCGAAACACTCTCTTTCACTTTCTTTCTGGCTTTGTAACTACCCGCTGTCAGTCTGGTGTCTGGCAGCGATGGTGGTGTGGAGGAGACGTTCCTGTGGTGAGGATGACACAGATGTGGAGAAACTCACAATCAGGACTGAGTAGTTTTTTCTAAAGAAAATTCGAGTGGTGCTTGACCATGAATAAGCGGCCGAAATGATGAAGGTTCTGGATGCCATCCCAAGCATTTCACATAAATCAATACATTGCATTAGTATGCATTTATAAAAGAATCACAATTCTTTTATAAATGCATACAAACAAGCTCAACCTGTTGAGTTGTATTCATAACCAATGGAAAAGCCGCATGCTGAATGTCAAAACACTCACAAAATAAAGAGAGAAAAAAGTTGCATTTAATTTACAATATAAATATCATAAATATCTCTCTGTCTCTCTCTCTCTCTATAAAATAGTGCCTGTAAAACATGTGCCGAATGAATCTGTAAATATTTTGAGGGTAAGAATAGAAACCGAACCTTTTCAACTGATAAACTTTAATCAAATACCACTGTTGTGGGGGTCCCTCATTCAATAAAAGTTTTTTCCCCCTCCTGAATTACAGCCTGACTAATCAACTGTAAATCAGATTTGTTAGAAAGGTAACGGCGCTCCTCAATACGAAAACCATGCATTGTTTAAGAACTATATTAAATAACCATGAGTATGATAGTAATGAGCATTCAGCACGTTCTCTCTTACAAACACACTCAGATAATGTTGTCCTCCCCCTCTGCTTCCCAACTCTCAACAAAAAGGAATAACTTAATCATTTCTGAATGTTTAAATAGTCTAATTGACTTAATCCCTCCGTATTTGGGCAGCATTATTAAATGCGAGAGAGGCAGAAATACACAGGCAGACTGTTATTGACCGAAAGTCCCCGTGCAGCTTTTCAGGTGAAATCGATCGCATGTCTCTCAGGCAAGTTTGAATCATACTAAACCTTTGACTGACAAAACTTCTCCCCATTGAAATGCAGTTGAAAACTCCCCTCTATTGATTCCCTCCTTGATGAATGAAGAAAAATTGAAGGAAAGCAAATCTCTCTTTCTCTCCCTCACTCTCGTTTTCCCTCTACACTTAACTCACACAAACTGAGCTCCTCCATCGCATTTGGAAACAATGAATGGAGAGAGGCTGCAGTGTTGTGGCAGAGCTGAATTTCATCCACAGCTCTACAAGTGAGTGCTTATTGGAAACTGATTATCTTTGCATTGATTAGCTGACATCAGTGAACAGCACAAACACAAACAGACATCAACTGTAGAGAAATGAGACGCTAAATACTTGAAGTTACATAGATATTCAATGTCTGTTGAGCATGCTGTTAAAATGATATACTGTGATGTCAGTAAGTCAAAACGATTTAAACAATCACCAAAATGATTAAAAATATTAAAACAATCTTCAAAGTGCAACTATAGGAAAAATGTAAATGTTTTAAATAGGGTTGCAAAGGGGCAGAAAATGTCCGGAAACTTTCCATGTAAACTTTGTCTGGGAAATTTTGGAAATATGCATTTTTGGGTATGTGTGGGAAATAATTTGAAATTTGGGGAAATGTATACAATTCATATACATCATAAAAATAAACATTTAGTTTCATCATTGGTAATAAATAGGAATATTAGAATGATTCCTGAAGAATCATGTGACACTGAACATTGGAGTAGGGATGTTAAAAATAAAAAATATAATAATAATAATAAATTACTTGCAGTTTAGCAGTGCAGGAAACACTAATTAGGTAATCATACATGTTCTACTTAATTCTCAATATTTATGCAAATCAAATAAAAACTGTTCCTTTATACTGTTTATTTATTATACTGTCCCTGCCTGTAAAAAATAATAAATAAATAAATAAACACATACAAAATTAAACTAAATTAACTGTGCATTTAACTAATAGTAAAACATTTTACTATCCTAAATGTGAAAGATGTGGCATGGGTTAATATTTGACCAACAAATATTTTCTATATTAACTGATTTTATTTTTTGTATTTTACTAATACAAATCTTTACACAAAATTTGTGGTTTTGTTACAAAAAATTGTATTAGAGGTGTCGAAGCTACTGCATTTTCACAACTAAAAAACAGTGAATTGTACAAAAATGTTATGTTCGAAGAAAGGGTTGATTGTAATTTCATGTCCTCTTGAAAAAAATGATGTGGATTTTATCTGACATGCATTTTATGGCCTTCATGAATCTGTAAATGCATTTGTAGCCAATCTAATTGCAATGCCGTTTAAATAGCAGTATTCTGTGTGAGAAATCCACTGAGAGAGAGAGAGAGAGAGCCGGGGGGGATCTGAACCCCTGCTGCTCAGGGCCTTCAGAAAGGCCTCGGGGGCCGTGTTTCAGTCCAGCCCGGGGGGCCCGAGTCCCAGCCACGCCTGCAGGGCACTGGGTTTGTTTGTGGTGAAAGAGGAGAGGAGAGTGTGACAGCATTTCTCTCTTCCATTTCTACAGATGTGCTCTGATGCTCTTACATAATGAGAGGAGGCAGAGGAGAGAGCTGGCACTCGCTTTTTCCTCAAGGCATGAAAATAAGCTTCAAGGATGCTTGTAAATAAAATGATAATTGCATTCAAACTTTTGCTTTCGTTATTTTTCCTTTTGAAGAAGTTTTTATGGCTAATATTTTAACTATTTGAACAACTGATATTGCATCAGTCTCTGCACATGATTAAATTTTAATAAACAAAGGCTAGATAAGCATATTTGAGATGTATATTGCAAAATGCACCGTGAAGTGTGTGAGTTTCACATGCTGTAATGTCATCAAATGCAGTCACTCTCAGCACCCTCAGGTCTGCCCGGGGCCAAAAACACTACTACACACACACACACACACACACACACACACGGTCAAGGTCTTACTACAGAGACCAGCTGTGTGTTACTCAGGACTGGCAAAGTGATGTCACACAATTTGAGACAGAGATTTCAAAACAAGTGATGTCATCAGTGTGCGCTAGAATTCCAAACGCAAACAGAAACAAAGATGAACAAAAAGAAATTATGCTGGGTTTACTAAAGAAAAAAAATATTCATTTACAATCAACCTCATGTGACTCCACAACTGTTTGACTTCCACTGAATTTTACTGCATGGACAAATTATTATTATTATTTTTTTTTGCTCCATTCTCATTTTTGGATGAACTACTGTATTCCTTGAATTTATTTTAATTTTTTCAAATATTTCAAAAAGCAAGTGTATGTGACTAACCATGTCCACTTACCTTTAACTGATGTACTGTACTATTAAGCTTGACAAGTTTTCTTAAAAAATGTAGCAATAGTGCTGGAAGATTCTGCAAAAACAGCCAAAGATACCTTCTGCATGTGTCTACAAGAGAAAAAAAGACAACATTTTGTAATTGATTCAGACATTTCAGTCATTGGCAGCCCTAAAAAGTCTGTATAAAGCAGGCAGATGAAGAAAAGTTAACAACCTGGATTTGTGAAGCAAACCGAAAATGAGAGGAGGAGAAAGTTAATACTGTACATTTTGGTAAATGATTATGAAGACAAAAACAGTTGGTTTCAAATAAAACGCACTGATGAATCATTCACAATAAGACCAGGAAAAAGCACACATTAAGAAAGTAAAATAGGTCAATTTCGAATTCATGTTGACTTTAATAATAAAAGGTTATAGGAGAGACGAGCGAGGCAAGCGAATCATCTGTAGACACATGAGACAGGGTGTGTAATAGAATAATTAAGGCCTCTGCAGTGGTAATGGCCCATGCGTTGAGTCAGCAAAATTTCCAGCCTTTTTAATCAACCCCGAACAAACGTTGTAAACTGCCTACATGCCACTGTCAATGTTTATTAAATCCCCAGTCACTGAATTTTAAATATTCCCACAAATTGAAGCAGTTGTTGGAAAACTAATATTTCAGTCACTCCAAGAGACATTAATATATTGGTTGCCACATGCCCTTTGCATTCACAAGAGCAATTACGGACCCCGGCGTAGGCAGGAGAGTAATGAGACAGAATAAATATTTTCTCTTTCTTCTTCAGCCATCCGTGTAAGCGGAGCACAGAGAGAGGGCCGCCGCGGATGACAGACGTCTGCGGCGAACACCCGGGAAATATATATCAAAGTCAGACTCATAATTTATGTAATGACATTTGCTTGGCCACTGATTAGCTGCCTTATCAACCTCGGTAATAAAGGAGACCTAACCCCCGAGTTTATCATTCATTTATCAGCAGTCGTTTTGAATAATATCACAGGATTGTAATGTAATCATTATGCGGCGTGGAGAGCGCGGACTGAGGCGGTGTCACCGACTGTCATAGTTCATGCCTCTTAATTTGCCTCTCGCTCTCCGACGCCTGGGACAAATTGAGTCAACACAGAAAAAAAAACGACGAATAAAAAGGCATATCAGAGGACCGGATCTCGAGGGCTGAGAGAGAGCGAAGGAGGATGTAGGAAATGTTAAATACAAACTGGAGGCCGCTAAGGTTGTGGCCAATTGGATGCGACAGAAAGGGAGGGACAATTAATATCAAGAGCCAATTAAAAGCTGAGAGGAGGGAGGAGGATGTTTACAGTGCTTCTGATGGTTTAAAATTAAGGACTGAAAGAAAACATTCTACAGAAAAGATGAACATGAACTTTCAGAAAATGTATATAAAAAGGGAGACAGGGGCCACTTTTCAGTTATTTTGAAGATAAGGTAATAGATATAAGAAAGAAAATGTGTCAGAAAAGAAAGAGAGAATGAGAAACAAACACATTTGCTGAATGAATAGGTCGAAATGTTGAAACATACAAACATTTGAAGGCCACTATAGTTGCAGCCAATCAGAATGGAATAATTTAAAAGAGGGAGGGGCCTATTCCCAGTTCTTTTGGTGATATAAGATCTGAGAAGTGACAAATAGTTTGTAAGTCATTCAATTAAAGTGACGGCTGAATGAATACATAAAGTAGTGGCCACTTGGGTTGCAGCCAATCAGATGCTACAAAATGAATATGAACAGCCAATTAGAAGCTGAGAGGAAGGAGGACATCAGTATTTAACAGTGAGATGCACTGAATCTGCTCAAAACAACAGAAGAAAGAATGGATGACAATTTCATTTTACGCAAAACAAACAAACAAATCTCAAACGCAGCATTTTGTCTTCTTGTCATATCAAAAGCCCCTGAAAGCCATAAAGACTCCATAAAGTGAGGCTGACATGTTTTTCAAACTTTTCCACCTACAGATCAGATGACACACGGCGTAATGGAGAGCGCAGGCAATATGATTGTTACACAGCACTTATCCATTTTCCAAGATATGATGGATTTTGTGCATCTGAAGCGAGAGGAATGAAAGAATATGAGAAATTACGGCGGCTCCAGGAACGCAGCGACGGTAAATGTAATTTGATCGACACAAATTACGGCTGGCATGTCGGGGAGTTTCGTCTAGTCCTCCAGTAATATTCCTGTCAGAAATCTCATATATCCTTTCCCATAAAACACTGTGTTTATTTATTCTCTCTCACTCGCACACATACACACGCTCGCTCTCTCTCATTCTCTCAAATTGCAGGATATTACATTTGTTTTGCTGCTGTTGGAGGGATAAACTGTGTCTCGAAGTGTGTAGTGGCATGTCACGGATACAATAAGGCACTAGTCAAAAGAGTTGATGAAAAGAGCAGCATCACATTTTCCCTTTAACTCCCTTTAGAATTAATGCAATCACACATCTACATACAGAGCCGTGCACATTTATCATCTTCTAACATTCTGTTAAATCAAATATTTTGTTTACTTCAAAAACCAGATAACCTTACAAATAAAAATGAAAATTTCACATGAATGGTTATATATTTCACACGGAAAAGGCACAAAGATGCTCAATAAAACTGAACGCACTGTTTTAAAAGTTGAGCTTTTTATGGTACAAGCAGCACAAAGTGGTGAAAATAAAATAAGTGAAACATAACATCTATTCTGTTTAAACAAATAAATAACAATAATAATAATTAAAAATAATAAAAATAATAATTATATGTTTTAAACATCAAATAATCTGTCCTCATTGGCAAAATGAAAACAAATCAAGTCAAATAAATACAAAATTAAAATAAAAAAAGATAACTATTATGGATGTACGAAATATTATAGAATATACAGTTATTTTAACAAACAAGAAAAAAAACTGATTTGCATAGAACATCACAGAAGTTGCTTTATTGCATCTGTTTAGGAAATACAATGCTAAAAGAAAAGAAAAAATACATATATAATATATATATTTTTTAATTCCTTAAAGGTATTATAGCAATGGTGTAAAATGATGCTATTTACACTGAGCATTAATAGTCTGAGATACTGTTAGCAGCAAGTAAAAATAGCCACAAATACCATCTTGTTTAAACTAGATGCAAATAATGTAAATTGAAGCAGTATGTTAACGGAAACATATCTAAGTGGTGGGTGGAGTGCATGAAAATAGCCTTTGCTGACAAGATTAGCATTCAGTGTAGCTCTACATCTATGAATTAAGAAAATTTAGTAACACTTTACATGAAACATGTACTGTATAGTGCATTGTAAATGTATTGTTGAACTTGCAGGTTCCTTATACGAAATGGTTTGTTTAGCATCTTTAATGGTTATACTGAAGTTGTGATTATTCATGAAATTATATTAGGACTGGGTAATGAGGTCGATACTTTTTAGGTACAGACCGAATTGCCTGTTAAGTACATTCTACTGAACGACACTAATATATTTTTGCTGCCGTGTCCAAACCAAACTTTTATTTTGACGGCTTGCCATGAATACCTTTACAGTTCTGTGTGTACATGATATGGCGATATAGTTAGTCAAATGAAACGCTCTTGAAGTTACCCTTTGAGAAGTTCTGGAGATGTTTTTTAATGTACCCTGCTGTATTTTAGTCCTCATTTAGTGAGACGCAAGACGTTAATATCACCGGAATGTCACGCGCAGTTTAGTATGCTATTAAACAAAACTGCGCATCTTTGCCATACATTAACACAGAGACACGCAGAATTGGTCTGTTTTGCAATTAAATATTGACAAATACTATTAAAAGTGGAAGTGTGCTCACTTGTGTGTGACGTGCCAACCTGATCTCACAGCAATTCGTACGTATTTTACGAGGGGGCTAATCCGTACGAATTTGTATGACCTCAGTCGTACGAATTCATACGATTTATTCTAAGTCGTACGTTTTTTACGAGATGGCAATTCGTATGAATTTGTACGAATTACCTAAACATAACCCCGCCCCTTACCCTACCCATCACGTGATTTTAGACAAATCGTACGAGTGAGGTCGTACGAATTAGTACGAATTGCCACAAATTTGGCACCTCTTACGAATATGTAAGAATTGCTCGTGAGACTGTGTTGGACGTGCAGTCATGCAAATGATATAAATAACATAACACACTTCTGGTCAATACACTGGCTAGTGTTGCAGTCTTATAGACGTTGATCTGGTTAAACCGTAATATAAAATCCCTTATTTTCCAACAATAAAATGAAATCTTCATGAATGAAAATATAAATATTTTATACCTTGTAAATACACACACTTTTCAAAAATTACTAGGCTATTGCAATAATAAATAATAATGCACTAGTGTAAAGGTAGCATAGCTGATGTGTAAACTGAAAACTTTATTAAAACTAATTTGCACTGATTCTTTGTGTTGGATATATTTCTTTCCATGCAGTGGCTCAGAAGATGAGTGTCAACAAGCTGAAAAAAAAATGTTTTTTGAGATAATGTAATTTGGTTCAAACTGATTTCATAGAATTGGTATCAAAAAAGGTATGGTTCAGGTACCGAACGATTTTTTTGAATTTTTTTAAATGATATCCAGCCCTAATGATAATTCATGCAAAATGAATGCATTTACAATCCTTTTAGAAAGCTGATATAGAAAGCTTCATTTTGGGAGTAAAAGTTACAGTAAACATTCATCGTGAGTCTGTTCTTTATATTAAAACCTGGTGAGGTCGTATCACAGGAGGGCATCCTAAACATCTGGAGCCGAGGAGGAAGTGGAGCTCGATAAGTCTGTCAGCACTTTTAACCAAACACACAAAAAGGAAACCCAACGAGAATAACAAACCAGCCCGTCTTACAAAACAGACAGACACCGCACACAATAAAATACCTCGCACAATAAACGGAAGGGCCGCTGGAATACACAATAAGATGGAATCATCCATTGAGCATTAAAAAAACAAAAACAATAGTATCTGGAAGCTTTGCACATAAAGTCCAAGAACACCACTAATTTTACACCTTGGTGTCCTTAAGGACATTTCCTGTTGTTTCCGATGCTTTGCGGTCTGTCAGACACCCAGAATCATGGGAAGAGCGGCGAGCGAGCCCACGCTGGAAAATTTCACGCCGATCCACAAACAAACCCTTCCCTCCAAGGTGAGAAAGCATAGGGAAGAAAAAATCTCCATTTCAGCAGACTCCGTAACTGCAGAAGAAGAGCAGGGTGTGTGAGAACGTGCTCTTATTACCCCAGTAGAGGGGGCTCCTCGCTCTAAATCAATAATAATGACAGTGATTAATGAAGGGAGATTCTCAGCCGGTGGAAGTCTGTCTCCGTCCCCTACGGAAGATTCAGACTCCGATCGGATCCTCCAAAGTGCTAAACCACCAAATCCACTTGCAACGGCTTGTCAATTCAACAGGGACGTCAGCTTCATCTTACACCCTCCAACAGACACTCACAAATGCACGCAGACAAACTCACACACTTATTAGGCTATGAAAACACACTTTCTCTTTTCATCACTGGGACTTTTATGAAGTATTCCGAATCAGCTTTCCAAAAAAAGCACTATCACCAATTATCGCACGGCTTTACGGAGCATCATTTTCTCTCTTGCTTTATATTTTTTTCCCTCTCCCTCTCAGTCTGAAACCCTTATGCTCAGCCATTTAAGCAAATGGCTTTTGTTGCCATCAAAGAATTTTATACATTTCCATGCTGTTCACATGAATAAATCAGAGCTAGTTTTATTACGGTATGCTTTAATGATATTTATATAATCCCTCTTTACCGTGGCCTGTAAATAGGACGGTAGCCCAAGGGTGAGTCCTCACAGAGAGCCGTGTTATGAGATGAATATCACAATGGAATTCATCTTCAATTGTCCTCTTGAGTCCTAATGTCGGACAAAACATGCAAATATTACATTGTGCAAGAGATTAAATATCATTTACACAGCTTTAATTTTCATGTTCTATTTCTTTATGGCTTCAGGACAGAATTTAAGAGATTTATGTAAAAATCTTAATTCCAAAGCAGATCAAAACAAAAGGTGGTCCCACGGTAATTTACGATGTGCGTGTTTGATGTTAAATGTCTAATGTGTGACAACTAGAAAATGCCATAAGATATATATCAATTTTTGTTTTATTAATGTTATAATTTTTTATTTAATGTATAGTAATAAAAACTACAATTTATTTTATTTTTTAGCTACACTGATTAATAAGTAATTAATTTTAAACAATTGATATTCATACAACACATAAATGATTTATACAATAATAATTTAGATATTTAATAATAATAATAATAATAATAATAATAATAATACACGTCTTTATACATTTAAGTCACACTTTACTATGTATAAATGCAATATTATATAAAAAAAAAAAAAAAAACTTTTTTTAAGAGACACAAAATACAACTTCTACAAACTGCATACTTAAACTTTACAAAGATTAAAAATAATTTTATTAATCTCACTTTGTCTTGGTTTTGGGCGATTTGCATGTTAAGGAGAGGGTTTGTGTGTCCATATGGCCATGTGATCCTCAGATATGTCAAAGTCGACACATGGGAATTTTGACCGAAGTTGCTCCTTTATACTCAGCATGATCCTTCATTATATACAGTCTGTCTAAATTAGCACCAGCTGCAAAAACACAATTCACACATACACAGACTATATCATACAGTACTTACGTCCCTAGCAAGGATACCTCACCCAAGTCAATTCTGTCATCAATTACAGTACTCACCATCAAACTGGTATGCATTTTCTTTTTCTCCTGTGGAATGCAAAAAAATATACTTTGGGTACGGAAAGTATTTAGACCCCTTTAAATTTTCACTCCTTGTTATATTGCAGCCACTGGCTAAAATCATTTCAGTTCATTTTTTCCCGCAATATACACACAGCGCCCCATATTGACAGGAAAAACAAATAATTGTTGACATTTTTGCATATTTTATTAAAAAAGAAAAACTGAAATATTGCATGGTCCTAAGTATTCAGACCCTTTGCTGTGACACTCATATATTTAACAACCAAACAACCAAAACCCTTCCTACAGCTGGCCGTCCGGAAAAACTGAGCTATTGGGGGAGAAGAGCTTTGGTGAGAGAGGTAAAGAAGAACCCAAAGATCACTGTGGCTGAGCTCCAGAGATGCAGTCAGGAGATGGGAGAAAGTTGTTGTCTGTCACTGCAGCCCTTAACCAGTCTGGGCTTTATAGTAGATTGTCCAGACGGAAGCCTTTCCTCAGTGCAAGACGCATGAAAGCCTGCATGAAGTCTGCGAAAAAACACCTTGAAGGACTCCAAGATGGTGAGAAATAAGATTCTCTGGTCTGATGAGACCAAGTTAGAACTTTTTGGCCTTAATTCTAAGCGGTATGTGTGGAGAAAACCAGGCAGTGCTCATCACCTGTCCAATACAGTCCCAACAGTGAACCGTGGTGGTGGCAGCATCATGCTGTGGGGGTGTTTTTCAGCTGCTGGGACAGGAAGACTGGTTGCAATCGAGGGAAAGATGAATGTGGCCATGTACTTTCTGTAACCACTGTATGTATATATATATTTGTCACACAAAAAATACATATACTCCATGTATAAATGCATTTTTATTATTAGTGAGTGCATTTCCATTAATTAAAGTAAATTTAAATATTCTCCCATGAAATACTATTTTATTATAAAATAATATTTATCAATATTGAAACCTATTTTGTTTTGTCTGATGAGATTTTTCTGAGCTTGTTGCAAAGCGCCATTAGTATAGCAATTTCTTTTTGAAAAAAATACTGAAGATGATGTAGTATATACTAAAATTAACATTATGCAATAGCCTTTGCTTAAGACGAATGCTTATGATTCCTTAAGGTAAAATACAGCACAACAGTAGGTTTTGTACAGTAAAATCCACCTGTACTTCTTGCATTAGTGGGCCATGGTGGTTTCGGATTAAAAGAAGACATGAAATTCTCTCATACAATAGATGGTGTTCTGTGCTATCTGTCATTTTTATTTCAAAGACAATACAACGAGAAACTCCCGAAGTGAAGTTTCAAGCTTCCTGTGACAAACTTCTAGCTCAATCGATAACACCAGCTGACTCAAACCTGAACAATAGAACACGTCTCATGAAAGGAGATACAGAGAGAGAGAACATAATCTTTGAAAAGTTCCTTGCAAAAATTGGAGGGTAACTCCATTTAATTATCTTCGCAGCTTCTCTTGTATGACAGCGGCAGTTATTGCTGCGCAGCTCTTACAGAAAATGAAGTGTTATGTGTATCCGCTTTACTATGATTAATGAAAACCTCACATAAAGGGAACAATAGTGTCTAGCCAGCTTGCAAAAGGAGACTGTATACAAAAGACTCACTAAGGGAGTGAAACACACACACACACACACACGCTGCCAGACGGACAAGTAAAGTGCACTGGCCATCTTACCTCCCAAGTGATGACTAACTCTGATCGACTGCCACCTCCTCCGCTCACGTTGGCTGGGGTGACCTTGGGAACTGGAGGAAAGAAAAGATTTCCTCAGTCCAGCTCACGTCTGACCATTGAAGACTTCAATTCTTTTATATGATTGGAGAGCTCAACAAATAATATGGATGTTATTTGAGTTTAATTATGTTAAGGACATGTTTATATTTTTAGATGCTTCATATTATTTCTATTTGTACATTTTAATAGTGTGATTTAGAAGTTTGAATGCGAACTTATATTTAAAACTGATTTCATTAAAGGTACTGATTTTTATATGGTGCACGGACATCATTTTTTGAAACATTTTTAATCTCTTTTTTTTTCTTTTGCAAGTCCTGATAGTTAAAATTATATTTTAAATAGTGGTCAAAAGTTTGTGGTCTGTAATAATTTTTGAATAAATGAATACTTTTATTACTGTGGGATGTATTGAATTGTGACTCATAAGTGAAATCATAAGTGACTGTAAAACAATGATAATGATTGTTACAAAAGATTTGTTTCAAATCAATGCTGTTCTTTAGAATGTCTAATAATTTTCTAAATATTAAAATAATTTCTGAAGGATAATGTGACAGGAAAATTGTCAGATAGGAAAATTCAGCTTTGTATCACAGGAAGAAATTACATTTAAAAATCAATTATAATAGAAAATTATTTATTGTTTACATTGAAATTCAAATGCAACATAAGAAACATCTATCAAAAACAGAGTATATTTATTTATGTATTACCAGGAAAAGTGTATAACTTCACATTTATTCCTTTTTCTCAATTTTTAACACCTTTTTTTGCCTTTTACAGTTCACTTCAACGGCCCTGCTATGAAAGGAATAAATTTTTTAAAGTACAAATACTCCATTTATCCTTTTATGAATTTATGTGAGGCTATAAAACTGCATGCATAACTACATTTTTACATTTCTGAAGAAATTTGAGCGGCGTTTGCTCATGCAAAATGAGCCGCCAGGATGTTTAAGCATTGAAGGATATTGCTATTTGGTTGCTAAAGTGCTTTTTAGCTTTTTGCTAAGCACTGAAAAAAGCTATGATATTCTGGTTGGGTCCCCCCTTCAGCGTAAGTTACGGAAGATAGTGCATCACACCACAGGATGCTAATTGAAAGAGCCACATGCAGACTAACGTGACAGAAGCACTCACCTGTTTCTTTCGTCCTGGCTTTCTTGGAGGGTTTGCTGGGCTCTCCTGTGCCCACTGTGTTGCTTGCCAACACTCTGAACTCATACTCCACCCAGGGGTTAAGCTCGATGACTGTAGCAGTCAGATGCGAGCCCCCGACCACCTCCGGCACTGGAGCAAAACAAAACACACACATACTGTGAGATGAGCCCCCTCGTGAGCCGGCACAGGCCCCCTGCATGCTCACACAAACACCACGCACAGCGCACATCTCTCCGGCTCGGGGAGATAATAGGCTCCGTAGGTAAAAAGGAAAAAACGGGCTTATCGACAGGTGCTGTGAAAGCAGAGATAAAAATAACACCCTACAGTTCAAATTATAAAGTACAATCAAGAGCAAAGAGGTCAAGAGATACAATGCGGCTTAATGTTTTCTATATTGTTGTGTTACATTGCATTATGTCACTGTATATGGTGTAGGCTTCATACGCAAGACTACTATAATCAATTAAAATAAATTAGAACACCAATACTACATCAAAAGTTTCTGGTCAGTAATTTTTCTTAAAGGAATTAATTTTTTTTAATCCAGCAAGGATGCCTAAATTTAAAAAAACTTTTTTTTATTATTTATTTTAAATTAATTTATTGTTTAAATTTTTTAAATAGAACACTGTTATTTTAAATAATAACATTATTTCACAATATATTCACAATAATGTATATGTATTTATCAAGTAATTGTAATCTAGGTTAACATAAAAATATGTATTATTTCAAATTAATATTTGGAAAATTGGTATTTTAAATTAATATTAGTGCGGTTAAATTATTAATTGCAATTAATCGCATCCAAAATATTTTCTTTGTATATTTGTTTTGTATATATAAATACACACACATCCAGTATATATTTTGAAAATATGTACATGTACTTACACACACACACACAAACACATATATATATTTAAATTAATATAATTGAGATATATATATATATATATATATATATATATATATATATATATATGCACACAATCACACACACACGCACATTTTTTAGTTCTTATTTTAAACAGTAACAATATTTCACAAAATTTAGGCTATTGTTTTGGATCAAATAAATGCAGTCAACATACAGCTATACAAATATGCATATATTCTTTAAATTAATAATGAATCTATATAAAGACTTCGGAAATACAAATACAGGTTACTTCTATGAATTGGAGAAAAAGTTAATTTAGCTTGATGTCCCATGGACACCCTTCGACTTTATGGTATGGAAAAGAGCAGCCTGAACATTTTGCTAAAGATCTTTGGATTCTCTATTTTAAGCAAAAGTGAAAGCAAACAACATGTAGAAAAAAACAAACAAACACAATTTAGCAAGGGATAAAAAAGCAAAACAAACAAAATTACAAGATGAAAATCTTACTGTGTAATAGGAGAGAAATAAACAGAGGGACGAAAAAGGAACTATGCAGCAAATGTTTTGATCAGTGAAGGCTGGTTAGAAGCCCCACCTGTGCTAACAGCTTGCCAGCCGAGGGAGAAAGGGGTTCTAGCCTGGATGGTGTAGGCAGTAATTGGACTGTGATTATCAGGACCAGGCCTCCAGGAGAGAGTGGCAGTGGTATCTGTGATTTCTTCCACATGGATGCTGGTAGGGGGGCCGGGGGGACCTGAGACAGAAGACAGCCATGCAAACCAGAAACACACACACGTTGTCACGCTGCATATAAACGGCCGCGTAAAGCACAGCGGTGCAGCTGGTTTACTCTGAGCTACATGTTTTTACTGACTTAAATGCTCTAATTAGATTATGTCTCATTTTTTATGGGTAATTTTTGCTAAAGCGGGAAAACCAGCACATCTTTCCACCATTTGGTAAATACTTACAATGCTTTAAGGGCTTGTTTAACAGTCTGTAACACTGTATCCAGTTCGTTTTTATGATCGACATTTAATATTCAATAGTCACAGTGTGCAAAAGATTATGTCTGTGGATATAAGATGTGATACGTATGGATTTTAAAGCATTTTCACCTCTGACAATCAGGTCGGTCGCGATGGAGCTGCTGTCCACCTTGGTCTGTACTGCACAAGTGTACTTCCCAGCATGCCTCAGCTGAATGTTCCGGATCATGATGTCACCTGCCGAGTGCTGCTAAAAGGGACAGATCAAAGTCATGGTAAGGATTCACAGTTCGGGTAAAGGAAGGAAATTTATTTTTTATTTCGTTATAATTATTTAATTATAATGTTAAAAAATACTGACAATATTTTTTTGTCATATTCTTCTCTAAAGCCACATTTATTTTTATCAGGTACAGCAAGAAAAATTTAAAGTTTTTTTATTTAAATGTTTTAACATATAATCTATTCCTGTGATGGATTTTCAGCATCATTGCTCCAGTTTTAGTGTCTTTAGTTTAGTTTTAGTTTTATATGTATAAAAAGTATTCAGACCTCCTTAAATTTTTCACTCTTTGTTATATTGCAGCCATTTGCTAAAATTATTTAAGTTCATATTTTCTTCCTCATTAATGTACACACAGCACCCCATTGACAGAAAAACACATAATTGTTGACATTTTTGCAGATTTATTAAAAAGGTGAGAGGGGTGAGAGAGGTAAAGAAGAACCCAAATATCACTGTGGCTGAGCTCCAGAGATGCAGTCAGGAGATGGGATAAAGTTGTAGAAAGTCAACCATCACTGCATTCCTCCACCAGTCGAAGCTTTATAGTAGAGTGTCCAGACGGAAGCCTCTCCTCAGTGCAAGACACATAAAAACCTGCATGGAGTTTGCTAAAAAACACCTGAAGGACTCCACGATGATGAGAAATAAGATTCTCTGGTCTGATGAGACCAAGATAGAAGTTTTTGGCATTAATTCTAAACAGTATGTTTGGAGAAAACCAGGCACTGCTCATCACCTGTCCAACGCAGTCCCAACAGTGAAGCATAGTGAAAAAACTAAACTAATAATAACGAAGGAGTGGCTTCACAACAACTCTTGAATGGCCCAGCCAGAGCCCTGACTTAAACCCAATTGAACATCTCTGGAGAGACCTAAAAATGTCTGTCCACCAACGTTTACCATCCAACCTGACAGAACTGGAGAGGATCTGCAA
>JAUCNO010001612.1:451699-468865 GCA_032353835.1 Enteromius viviparus | reverse complement strand
ATAGATAGATAGATAGATAGATAGATAGATAGATAGATAGATAGATAGATAGATAGATAGATAGATAGATAGATAGGCACCAATTAGGTAGCAATTTCTGCTTTTTTTTCTTTTCTTTTTTTAGGAAGAATGCTTTTCTTCTTTAAATATCTTGTTTGTTTGGAGATGTGCAACATCAGATTAATAAAAAAGTCAAACAATTGGAGTTTCCAGAGAGAGTAATGGTAATAAAATTCATGCAAATGCAAACCAAAACAGGATGGCAGGCACTCCGGCAGCTAGTGACCTTTAAGTTCATGATGAAAAACAAATGTCAAGTGTCTAAGAGGGTGGACTGTTCCAGGCTTTGCAGGGATTTGGTGTGTTGTCTTATAGGACACATTAATTCAACCCACCATCAATATCTTGGAAAACAGGGGTGTTTGTGCTCAAATCCAGCTCCTTATTTATATAGAAAACAAGATTGGGAGTGTTTGATCCTCTCTTAGTGATGTAGATGAGGGCGATGTAACCCCGCTTAGACACAGTCATTAGGCACCGCATCGATTATAAAGATGGGTGTGATTTAAATTGCAATTGTACACAGTTGCCACATGCACAGCTAAAATAATGCAAGTTTTTATTTTGTGAAGTTTGTCTGGTTATCTGACGTTTTGTTTTGATAGAGTTGCTATGCGGGTATTTAGGGCTATCTATATAGGGTCATTAAGGTGTTTTCTTACTGGCCCATGTCTAATTATATTGTAAAAAATTTAATTTTTCGAAGTATTAAAGATAACTGGAGAGCATATTACAGAAAATACTGTCTATTTTAAAATTTCATGCTTAAGCTTGCCATTTTTTGCACTGTTGTTTCTTAATGCACGTTCCTAATCGTCTTACTTTATTTGCTTTTATCTGTTACTATGCATTGTTCGAATCAACACTGTGGCACTTTTAATTTCCTTTTGGGGACAAATAGTTCATCCTTTCTTTTTTGTTATTATTTGTGAGACTAACGATCCTTTTCTAAGTAAAAATAGTTTCTACACCAATTTATTTTCAGTTTAAATGAACATATGGCTCGGGTGCGGCCTTGAATGTATGGGACAGATATATAGTTTGCAAAGACAAAATCTTGAATCAGATTTCTCAACAAGCTGCACAGTTTAAGATATCATTCACAGGACGAGTCATGAACAGAAGCTCGGAAGTTGGTTCAAATCCCCAACTCAAACACGTCGCATCTGGAAAGTGTGAGGCTACACGTATGACACTCAACACCTCGTCCGCCTCTGCAAGCACATGATGAGAAATAAAATAAAAGTTGAGCGCTTATTTTATAAATATGTCAATTTACAATAACATATGCCTGTGCAGATGACGTGCCGAGCTGGAGTTATATTTCATCCTGAAGAGAAAGGTTTGGTAACGTTCTTATTGAAACGAGAAAAAGATTGATAACTCTGAGCTTATTGTTGACAGAGTTTACACAGATCATGTCATACAAACTCACTGTATAGAGTCCCACATCTCCACAGAGAGCGACCGTTTGGTGTAGAAAGGGGCCAACGTTCAACGGGAGGAGAATTTGTCCCTGCAAAAGCAAGCAGAATCCCATCTGAGATTTGACAATGATAGAATTGCATTAAAATAACTGGGTAAAATACAATGACTATGTCCGATAATTCAGTCTTCCCAAACGTCTTGGGTATACTTATAGGGACAGAGATATACAATGTTTTTGGCGCAACCAAACAAATCTGCTCACTTTCTCCCAACAATAAAATCAAATGATGAATTCTTTTCAGCAGGTCAGAGGGTTCTTGGTAGTTTGTTCATTTACGCCCAATGCTCAATGCACTAAAGAAAATCCCCGAATTTAATAGAAACTCAGAGGTGGAAATGCCTGTCACTAGTCTTCAAAGCAGCTCCTTCCACAACATAAAGACCGGATTGGACTATTTTATGACTTACAGTGCCCACAAATAAATGTTCCGAGTACACAAAGACAACTCTTTCAACATAGCGAGGAAGGAAAGACATTTGTATATCCTGCAGCATGTAGAAAGGTTACACAGTCTCGTTTGAGAGTATGGAAACTATTGTTTTGATAGATCCATCCACCTCATAACAAACCCGACGCATCCTATGCAGATCGTTTCGAGGACAACCGGCGCTTACAATGTCCCTGTTTACGTCTGATAAACATATCAGATATCCAGCGGCTCATTTTCCGAAGTTGACTCCCGACAAATATTTTGTAACTCTATCACCATCCGCTTTTATTTCCCCTCACTCGTTCGGTGACTGGAAGTCGACTTCGGCTAAACGCGGGCAATTTGGTTCACTTTTCTCCACCTTCACCCTATTTCTGTCAACCGGATTGTGGGAAAAGCGATGTGTCCCCAACAATTCCATCATGAAGAAATGAGGAAAGGCAACATTACAGATGAGTTCACATATACAGTAGTCAGGCTGAACCCCCCTTCGCTCTCCTCCTTGCCTCTGACAGTTATTGTTTGCCGAACGGATGACAAGATTGATGCTTCTCTGTAAATCAGGAGCGGGCATGAGTGACTCCTTCCCTTTCTCGTATCTATCATCGGCAGAATGGAGATTAATAGGAGAGAGTCCTATTCTTGGATTTGTTGAGGGCACTTGCTCCCTGACCTCTGGTAAATAATTAGATATCTTTGAGACCCAGTGCACCGTGGCGATGGACAGACAGGGCCTGCAGACGGACTATAATGGCCTGTGGGCTGAATTCATGTGCAAATGGTCTAGTATACCCCAGACAAGAAAAGGCGATGTAGTTTGGCTTTTGTGTGTTTTTATATATGCAAACACACCTGCAAACAGAGGGAAAATATGCGTGCAGGTATATTGTACAGTATGTATTTATGCATAAAAAAAAGTATAAAAACAATAAAACAGAATCTTTTGATATATATAGTTGTAATTTGGAGTTGTAATTAAAATGCTGTCTGAAATTTTCTTCTGAAATAAGCGTTTTTATCAGGCTCCTGTATTTTTGTTCAGCTATTTTCCTTTAATTGCATACAAAAGGACCTATATATTGCTTTTGCATCTGAACTCTTTATTTAGTTATTCATTCATATATATATATATATATACACACAGATATATTATATAATAACCATATAATTACCATATAATAAACCCACAGCTTAAATAAATAAATAATTGCTAAATAATATCTATATATTATATATCTATAATTATAGTGTGTACCTAATATGTATTTTTACTTAATATGTTTACATTTCTTTTTTTCTCTCTTACTTAATCTGACAATGTTTGCTGTATGCTTCTTGCAGAAATAATTATCAATGCCTAGAGAGTGGAAATCCAGAGAAAGCTGGTAGGAAAGTATAAAGAAATGCAGCATGATCTAAAACAAAAGAGTACAATCACAAAGCTTGTTAAACACGCATCCTTTAGCTCCACAACATGTTCATTAAACTCTTTGCAAGCAGTTTTTATTTGTTTGTTTTCTTGTTTGCTTTTGTTTTGTTTTGTTTTTGGGAGGGAATGCCCTATAGCGCTGTGTGTAAGCCGAAATCTGCATAAGAAAGTCCTCTTCTAATTGGCTGTAAGGTTTCATTCTTCCAGCAATTAATAAGAGAATGCAAGTTTCATGCACGCCTTGGTAAAAGGTATTAGAATATCTGTGCCATTGCTGCTGCTACAGAAAGAAGTGCATCCCAACAAAATATTATCAAAGACTCTGGGCCCAGGGGCCTTTTGGATATTTTTATTTTCTTATAATTGACTTGTAATGTGCCTATATGGGCCGTGTTTTCCTGCATTATAGAGGTTTTTAATGCTTTCCATTATCACTCTTGAAAATTTGAGGGTTATGCTTTGAAACTTAGAAAGACTTTCATTAACAATGGAACATTTGACAAAGAAAAAAATGCATAAATCCACAGCAGAGTACAGTACATACCAAAATAAATCCTTTCTTAGAGTGGAACACATGTAAAGAATTCAATATGTTTGAAAAGGTTTTCTTTGAGAAAAGCAAATAATAATAAAAAACTAAAATAAAAAACAGTTAATTATACTGGTTAAACTTTACAATAAAGGTTATTAGTTAATAACATTACAACACTTCTACAGCATTTATTAGTCTTAGTTAATGTTAATCTCAACCTTTACTAACACATTATTAAAATCACAAGATGTGTTTATTAACATTAGTTAATGCACTGTGAACTTATAAACAAACTGTATGTTCATTAACTAACATTAACAAAGATTAATAAATAGTGTATTAAATGCATTGTTCGTTCATGTTAACAAATGACACCTTATTGTAAAGTGTTACCGTAATAATAATAAATTGTTAGTTTTTCCACGTCCAAATCTTTCGCAGAAAAAAAGCAGAGCTGCAGACACCCTCATAAGTAAAATGTTCACTAGTGATACTGTGCAAAAAAAATAAATAAATAAAATAAAAAAAACTAAACTATTTGTCAGTTTAGTACTTAATCTAATAAAACGTACGGCACATAAAGAATGACCCAACTGCTCTTCTGTTCAAAACCAACGTCAGCGGCAAACATGACAGAGAGCAGTTCCAGCCAATGTTCTCACCCTTCATTAATGCCGTTAGACTTCTAGCGCTGGCTTCTGCTTTGGATTGCTGTCGAGGTGAAGTGCTTAGGCAAGAACGGAGTGATGGATGATCAGGCTAAGAAAAGGGGGACTTCTGGGCAGGAGAGGGTGGGGGTGAGTGATTCACTATTTCCCTCCTTCAAAGGCTTCTGTGATAATGACACATCTCCTGCTGCAGCGTCCTTTATTACTGCTACTAATAGAAACAACAATAATAAAAACAATAAAACTAATACAATAACACATACTAATAACCACCCTCCACATTACCGTCATCATTATAAACTTAATTTGTCCCATTAATTGTCAGGCATTATGCTGAAAATACACAGCTTTTCTTTATAAACTGCGGTAATAATCTACGAATAGCTCTGCTATCGCTGTGAGGTGAAATTGTGCTGTAATGTAATATTATTTGATATTTAAGGGTTTACTTTTATAGCGCACTTCTGTTTTTAAAATTAGGCCGCAATGATTCCGACATTATTGCGTAATAATCCAATGCAATATGTTTTATTGTATTTTTGCCAATTACATTACTCGCGGCCGAGTGCACCTGGATGTCACCTTTGAGGAGGTTGTTATAGGTTTATTATAAAGGTTTATTATTTCAGACCTGTTTACCTCCAGAAAATAATATTTTCTCCTGATAAGCAATTTTGTTTATTACTTTTAATGATTTCATTAGGAGGACGCCTCAGAGGTGGGCTGCGGTGTTGGGCAGCTCGCTCATCTTCCTTTGAGAAAATACAAACACATGCAAGGCATATTATGAAATTAACTATTAAAACCACAAATGTTAATGATACCGGACAATGTACCTGATAACAATGTCATAACCGCCATCAATAAAACAACATAATTTACTTAGAAACCACAACACACCACCCCAAAAGCAATAACTGTGTTTGTTGTCCTACAACTCAAATGGAGGATGTTAGTGATACATGATCCAAAAGAGTGAGTCACATTGTTTTGGTAGTTTTGTTGATCAAGATTTTAATGTACTCAGGGAGAAAACTAACTGATGGCGATTCAGTTACTCTCAATGGCAGTTGCTTGGTCGGCACATGCTACCAATCAGTTCTATAAGCATTCCTAAAACGCAAATGATAATGTTGTATCAGTGACAGTAAAACATATTTTTACATGCTTATAAATATTCACTTACCTACTAAATTATAATAAATTATTTGTATATGCCACACAGGGATTTTTGCTGCTTTCTAAACTCAATATTTACGGCCTCAATAGGTTTCACCCATTTGAATTCACATTCACAACCTAATAAACTTAATGTGATGCATATGTCTTAATCATACATAAGCCTGGTATTGTATATCATGCCATAGTTTATTATTATCTATCTATTTAGTTTGAAATAATCATTTTCAAAATAAATGTATTGAGATGTATTTAATTACAATTGTTCAGTCAATGAGTATGAACTTGGTATGAATATTGAGTATTATTGTGCATTTAAAACACATTGGGGCAGTTTCCCAAACAGGGTTTAAGACTAGTCCTAGATTAAAATGAATGTCAAGAGCTGTCGATACTGGAAAAAGCTTGCACTGAGATATCTTAAAATACATTATTGCCATTGTTTGGTCTTAAAATGCTCACAAATAATGCATTTTTGTAAGACATGTTTCTAAATGTCCTAAATTAGCAAAGGTCTAGTCCTGGCGTAATCTAATCCCTATCCAGGAAACCGACTTTTTAAGTTTATTACAGAGATCTGAAAAATATCTCATTAGTTCATGATAAAATTCTAATCGGATGTATTTTTATATATGCAATTTAAATACATCTTAATTCTTAAATGTGTTCTTGTGTATGCATTTTGTCAGTTATGTTTTTGTTAAAAAATATATAATCATAAATTAAATATAGGGATACAACAATGTATTTACTACTAAAATCACTTTTGTAATGTCTATTTAGGGATTAAAAAAAAACGTTAACTGTAAAAAATGTTAAGTAATGTCATTTATTTAACTGATCAAGCAACTCATTTGGTTACATATGGTTTTGACAGTCCAAGAATGGGCACCAATGGATACTTTTTGCCCCAGATGGTTTAGTTACTATTCTCTACCAGCTGCTAACAGCTGAAGTAGCTAAACTAGCCAAATCTTGACCCCTTATAGATAACTAATGGGCTAAATCGACAACTATTAATTTCATTAAGATCTGCTCTTTGATCGCCAAATCTGGTTAAAAAAAATCACTGTAGTAGCGCACAGTGAATGTAAACGCATCCATCATGGCTTTAAAGCATTGCACTCCAGGTTTGGTTTTGACACAGTTATGCTGCATGAGATTTCCAGTAATAAAATCATCCACGGGAGCTTATCTAAACATGCACAAATGAATTTACATCTTATTTAAGGCTCTATTTGTAAATACGCCAAAGTGATGGCTCACCCCAGTACATGCACTGAGTATGTTCAGATTAGAATCATCCAGTTAAGCTATAAGCAACAGTAATTGCCGTTCAAAGCACCTTGTCACTTGACAGTCAAGTTCAGTCAGGCGTATCGGCGCCCTATTGAAGTACCCTCCACTCAACGGCGTTCGGCTTCATACAAAGAGCGATTGTGTTGGGTGCAGAGTGGTTTACATGCTGTCGCTTTGACTCTGCCAGCGGCTTCATGGGAAAGCGGCGTGGGGTTCTGCCAGCCGTTCTCCGCTGCTTGCTGTGATTCCGTTAAGCAGCCCAGGCATCATGCCATCGCGCTGTAAAGCCTCCTCTGCTCATTCTTTCCTTTTCTCTGAAAGAAAGTCTGTTGACCTCAGATAGACAGGCTGAAATTTCCAGAGCATTAAATCAGGCCTGCTACTCGATGCCTTCGCAGAGAGCTGACCCATGTAATCGCTATGCCGCACTGGAGTCGTATTGTTCTTAAGGCGTCGTCTTCGATGTGAGAGACAGGACCGGGCTTTCCTCGACAATGACAGCGTGTGGAAGCATGACAGGGCTCTGCCGCTGCCATCCATGGTTCAAGCGCTTCAGATTGAGAAAATGTCATAGTTTGGCTGAGAGCAAAGTGCAGTGGATAATCTTGTGTTGACCTCTACTTGCTTTACCGCTCCGGGTGTCCTGCCAAGAACGGGTGGTTAAAAGAAGGCCACTGCACCATGTGTCTACTTCCTGAGATGCATGACACTGCTAATGTTTCTCTACCTGGTCATTTATTTGCTGTTGTACATGTAATAGTGTTGTAAGTGATTTGAAACAGGGAATGCCAACTTTGTTCCGGAAACATGGTTCAAGAAGGGGTCATTTACAACATATGGATGTACAGTAGAGTTCTAAGCCTTTCACAAAAACAAACATATCCAAACATTAAAACAGAATGGAATATATATCCTGTTTATATACTGTGAATATGAAAGTCCTTATTGGAGAAAAAGAAATCACTGAATGTTGTTGAAATTTTAATACACTGTATATACACTGTTTATATATACATACACATTACCGTTCAAAAGTCTTAGAACAGTAGGATATTTAATGGTTTTTAAAGATGTTTCTTCTGCTCATCAAGGCTGCATTTATTTTATTAGATTAAAAATCCAAAAAAAGACTGTAATATTGTGAAAGATTATTTCAATTTAAAATAACTGTTTTCTGTGTGAATATATTTCAAAATGTAATTTATTCCTGTGATAAAGGAGCATCATTACTTCACTTTCAGAAATCATTCTAATGTGCTGATGTTTTATTAGCAGTGTGGGAAACAGTTGAGCTGCTTCATAGTTTAAAAAAAAAAAATGTTTTTTTTTTATCATTTAAATATTAAAAAGAGAAGCATTTATTTCAAATGGATAATAAGTAGTTTACTGTTGCACTACTGTGCAAAAGTTTGGGATCAGTACATTTTTATTCTTTCTTCTTTGAAAGAAATAAATACTTTTATTTAAGTATCTATTAAATGAACAAAAAAGTCACAGCATAGATTTACATTTAAGAAATGTTTTATATTTGGTAAAAAAATGTTGTTTTTTACTTGTTATTCATCAAAGAATCACTAGGAGAAAAAAATAAAAATAAAAAAATAAAAAAATCACAAATTCCAAAAAATATTTTTGTCTGCACAACTGTTGGACATTGACAATTCTGTAATCAATCAGCATATTAGAATGATTTCTGAAAGTGACACTGGAGACTGGAGTAATGATGCTTTGTATCAAAGGAATAAATTACATTTGAAAATATTCACACTGAAAACAGTTTTTAAATTGAAATAATATTTCTATAACCTGCCAGGTGACACAACCATTGTTTTCCATAAATACAAGCATTTGCTCACCAGATAAATATTATTACTTCTCGAGAATATTTATTTTGAAGAGAAAAGTTTACTTAAATTTTACTTTGTGTAAGTCTCCTGTGTGCAAACAGCCCAAAATGTGTGTAGTCAGATTATTTTCAACATCTATTTTGGTCATCAAAGAAACTAAATTATTGTAGTTGTTAAGAACTGAATCCTACTCCCTTAAGATTTACACCCCGAGGACAGCATTCAGCGCGAAGAAAACAGTTCATGCATTCTCTCTGAATGACGTATTGAAAATAATCCCATCCCAAGTGGGACTTCAGTTAGCACATAAGCAGGACCAATACGCACTTCCTCCTCCCTCCCTCTGTGTTTGTGTCTCTTTCCTGCACTTGAGCCGCATACAAAGAAAGGAATTAAAAGCAGTGTTGGTTTGGAATGTGTTCCCAATTTCATACACTAAGGATTTGGCTAGATTGAGCGAATTCAGCGAAATAACTACTTAAGTCAGCAATTTGACTGTGTCGGAAATTCTTCAACATCTTTTGGTAGTGGAAATTCATTCTTGAGTGTTTACTTCAACCATGGCATTGAAAACATATTGTACAGTACCTCTGATTGAAATGAGCTGGTAGTTTGATATCAGATTGATTGCCGTTGTTAGTAACCGATTACATTTAATCTGGATTACTTGTAATAAGATTAGGATTAGATTTTAAAATGCCTTCTCCAGACTACAGTTACTGTACTTTCTATCGATTGCTTATTATTCAAAATAGCAATAAATGATTCATAATTACAACTTTTAATGCACTTCATGTTGTTAATTATGAAAAGGATGTTTTTATATGAATATGCGACCCTGGACCACAGAACCAGTCATAGGGGTAATTTGGATTATTTTATAGGGGGTTATTTTTATCAAACTGTGATTTATATTTCCTATGAAAGCTGGATAAATAAGCTTTGATGGATGGTTTGTTCGTAAGGATAGCACAATATTTGTCTGATATGCAAATTTTAAAAACTAGAATCTGAGGGTGCAAAATAAATAAATATATATTGAGAAAATCACCTTTAAATCTGTCCAAATTAAGTTTTTAGCAATGCATATTACTGACCAAAAAATGTTGCTAAAAATAACAATATTAATAACAATAAAGCTGTCGAAACTGGAAAAAGCTTGCACTGACATATCTTATTGTCATTGTTTGGTCTCACAGAAAAATTCTTAAATGTCCTAAATTAGCAAAGGTCTAGTCCTGCCTTAATCTAATTCCTAACCGGGAAACCGGCCCAAAGACGTTATATGATGTGCATGTAACCATATTACATTAATTGCAGTCAAGATATGCAACAAAATTCTGTAACAAAAATGTATTTTGTAAACATTAACTAAATGTAAAACTATACGTGAAAGAGTTTAGGTTTTAGATGCTGTGATTGCTATTGTCACAGAACCATACTTTATCCCGCTGGATATCTTCAGAGAGAAAGATCACGGCAGAAAGAGTGGCCAGCTCTTTAAAGCTCTCACCTCTCTGACTCTCTCCCGTGGGTGAAGATGATGTGAGCACAAACACCCAATTCAAACCAGGACACTCCAGCACACCTCCACCGCTCGGCTGGCGGGGGGTCGGGAGGGGTGCAGCAATGATTTGATTAATAAAAGTCAGAAATTTACAGGCAGAAAATAATCTATAGATGTGATGGAGTGGAACATTTCTCATCAAACTGTGAAAATTCTCAGATCCCAGAAGAACTGCGGCTCGGCAAAGTTCCATCTGTGCAAATACGAGCTCTGAGGAACACAGACTTGAGCTCAAAATGAGAAATTTGATGGCACGCGCGGTGAGTGTCGCAAACCTAATTTTAACATCTGAGAGTAGATTGAATACCTCCATTCATTTTTGGATAATTTAAAACGCTTCAGACCGACAATTTTTTTTCACATGGCCAACTCCCCTGTGCAGCCTCTCAAAATTGATGGAGAATCTAAAACAATTAAACGCAGCAGCAACATTAACCCATTTTCACACCACTCTGTAAGGGTTTACACTCTTGTTCCCCAATAATTTCAAATATACTGGCATTTCATAGCCGTTTTAATTTTGTTTTTCTTTTTTAAAGGTTAGTTAAAGATAATCAAGTAAAGGTTAAGTGTGTAATTTCTGCACCACTCGCAGAAGCGATTCACCTTTCAACTCACTCCATTGATTAAGACAATCTTGTTATTGTCTGGCCTGGTTAAAAAGCTAACATAGATTTAAATTCAGTTTGGTGCCAGAAATAGTACACACTGCTGTATGTTACTTGTTCATTTTTTGAGCATTTGAAGATGCTTTAAAATAAGTAGACTTTTCACAAAACTTTAAATTTCATATGTTGAATGCATTTTGTTCATGCCTTAAAACACCACTTACTCAGTTATGGTATAATCATTATAACTGAGATCTTTGCTGATGCTTATTTCAGCATTTCCTGCCATAATCATTGCTTTTTGATGTGAAATCAATGTCAGTTTTAAGATGTTGGCACATTTTGATTTTAAAAGAAATTAAAAATATGCTGTTTTCAACTTAATAATAACAACAAAGAGTTTATTTACAAAACGTCTCGGTTATGTATTGTAACCCTCACCAAGGTGACTCGGAGCGATCGACTGAAAGGGAACTCTACTTTTAACGATTTTCAAAAATCATGTTTTTTTATTGAGCATTTCAATTAATCTCAATCTAACTGCAGTTGGGTTCTGATTCGGTTACAAAACAGCTGCAAATACAGCTAGCTAGCACAATAAAATCTGTTGTTGCAAAAAAAACTCTTCAAATATTTCTCAGCATATATGAATGCTCTCTGAAGCACCATGTGACACTTAAGACTATAGTAAGAATGCTGAAATTCAGCTTTGCATCATGGGAAAAAAATTACATCGAAACTTCATTCAACTCAAAATCTGTTCAATCTGTCAAAAATGTATTATTTATAATAATAATACTAATAATAATAATTAGCATTTTTCCTAAATCAAAAAGAGGGCAGAACAGTCACAAATTAATTATGACTGTTTTTGTGACATTTCCTAAAGCGAAAATGATTATAAAAATTCACGAGATTACTATTAAAACATACTGTAAGCATCTCAATAGCACTACAACCACAACCTGTTGAATGACGGATAAACTATTCAACATCCAAAGCTTAATCCCCTAAAACTAGCAGTCTAGACGTGACATGGCATGGCCTATAGACTCAGTGAATACTACATTAGTCTAGGGAGACAGAGAAAGAGGCCTGTGCTGAGGAGAAAAAAACACACGAGATGAGAAACTGTCAGAGAAATCAATGTGCCCACACTTGCACACAAATCTCCAAGTGATCATTAGTTTGTATGCGAGCTCAGTCTCCATAAAAGACCTTGAGGATCCTTATTGTAATTCCAAATTGCTCAGGCAGGTATATTTATTTATATTTGGAAGGGGGAGCGGCAGCAGTCGGGACGGCCCTTAACTCTCAGATACCCCAGCCACCCTGCAGCCACCTAGTAGCTGGATTACGCAGATCTGACAAGTGTGCCCAGCGCTGTCAGATTTTGTGATGTCGGGAATCTATTGCTGTAATTGACAACGCGTTGAGATGCTGAAAAGCTAATCATTCCAGATCACCTTTCTCTTCAGTGTCAGACTCCCGTAAGCCTTGCGGACAATGGCTGGAGGGCAGATACTCAAGTGCGCTGAATCGTAACAGTTTATTAGCCAGATTTGTTCAATATGGGGCACTGATGGAACTTCCTGCTCATAACGGTTGTGGCCGAGATACAGATTGCGGCTAATTTAAATCACTACATAATTGATAAAACTTTAAGAGGCCACTGGATGATTATTAGTCAAGTGTTACGTGATATGTTTTCAGAAGTGTTTGGTCTTTTTTCTTTTTATTTCACCAAATATCTACGAGTTTTACATTTTTTTTTAAAAGTGTTAGATGTAATATATATATACTATATACTATAATATACTAAATTATATATATATAATTTAGTAATTATTTTTGTGTACATCATATTTGTGTGTACTGTGTATATTTATTATGCATTTATAAAAACACACACATACAGCATATATAAGAATATTCTTATATATAAGAAATATATTCTTATATATTTCTTATGTATGAATAAATTTCACACATAAGAAATTTACACAGATCATTTACATACATTGTGTAAAAAAAACATTTATTTTGAGATTAATAATTTGACAGCACTAATACTGTATATATATATACATACAAAAAATGACTACAGCTTTAAAATAAAATAAATAAATAAAATCCTACAATCCATATTACTTATTCAATACAAAAATGTGCATCTGTGCAAGTATTTATATGTTTACTAGAGAGCATATTAATGCCAAACTCTACTGACATCAACTGCACAAATATCTATTAGTATGCATGAACATTGGTGCATATGTAAAATAATACATTACCCTTATGCAGTTTTACTCCAGTTCAGATGCTGCTTTAGAAGGTAGTTGCCTTTGTAGGGTAGACATAAGGCACCTCACTAGGTTTTGGAACGTGAGACGTAAAGGGGTTGCAAGATCAGTGTAGAGTGTACTGAAGCTGTTTCCCATCTCAAAATTAGTAAAAGAACAAAAAGTACTTCCTGTGAAAGTAAACCTTAATTTGTTCATCACTTAATGAGTGCAATGATATAGGCCTGTCGGTTTTTTTTTTTTTTAAATGAACAGAAATGCTGAAAAACAAAGACATTATCATTACGATCTTTCCGTTCTACCTTATTCTCACCTGACTTTTTCTTTCTCTCTCCCCCACACTCTTTCGCTCTCTGTTCAGGAGTTTAATTTCTGTGATAGGCTTCAGTAAGCAAATGCAAATGTGTTTAATGATTTGCATCACTAGATCATTTCTGGGTTTAATATGCTTTGGTATTCTGGTCAAGAACCCAAATTTGATTTGGAGGCCTTTGCTAGCTCCCAAAGACAGACCTAATCGCATATGCCATATTAACACGGGCCAAAATGAGGAAGAAATTACACAATAGGTCCCCAATGACCCAATCATTCCACACGTAGGTTACTCCATGCTAGCACAGCTTATAAAGCAACCACCACCGTTTAATGCAATTTTCTTCAGCTTAGAGCTAAATTGTAAAAATTCACTCCAAACTGCACTTTTTATGAGACACTGTTACTGGGAGTGTACAATATGCTTAAAGGAATACCACCCAATAATTTTGTCATCATTTACTCACCCTCATGTCGTTCCAAATGCGTGTGACTCTATACCTTGGAAAACAAAAAAAAAAGTTTGGCTTAGATGTTTTTATTACATAAAAGAAGTTGTAAAGCTACATACAGAACAGCTTTCTGTTACGTATGTAAGACAAATAGCGAGATTCCCTATTCGTCAGTCACCAACAAGACTTGGAGTGACCGACTGAAAGAAAACAAATAATATACAATGACTAAGGGTGATATCATACCTAGAGCATACCTATATATATAGTAAGTTAACAAGTTACAAAATACAAAAAATAAATATTAAAATAGGAGGCAGGGCAAGCAATTTTTGAAAAATGCTTTAGAGTTGGGGCCCAAACATACCCGTAGCCAATCAGCTGTAAGGGGCGTGTCTACTAATGATGTGGAGGAGAGTGTGCTCAGTAAACAGCCGAGCGACAGATAAAAAACAACGTCCTCACGTCCTGTAAAGAGGGTGTAAAATTGGTCTGTTTTGTTTCACAGAGCTAATCTCAGCTAGATATGTGTGGGGCGGAGCTATAAAAATAGGGGGAAGACCCTTTTGGGGTAGAGGCGTGTTGCCTTCAAATTAAATAATAATATATATTTTAATATATTTAATAAGAAGAAGGAATTTAGCTTTAGTTACCGGAATAAATTTTTATAAAATATTTAAAATAACATTTTATATAATACACAAGTACAATTTTACAATATTACTTTATTTATTGCATTTTGGATTTAATAAATACAGCCTCAAAAATAGTATAAAATCATATTATAACAACAAAAAAGAAAGGTCAAGATAGATTTGGTTTAGGGTTTTTTTGTGTGAGTACATCTGGAGTCATCCGGTGTATGGTAAAGCACTCTGTTTTGGGTGAAGAAAGGTCAGTTGTTAAAATAGACTCCATGTGACATTATGTGGCTAAAGGTGTTTTAATTAATCATTGTGAAACTGTCACAGTGCAGCGAGTTAACGAGCTACCGAGGCCCGACCCGGGGCTCCCTACTGAAATGAATCTGGAGAAACCATTTTGACCAAGTCTATAAACTCACGGCACAAAATCTGTTAATGACCTTTTTGACACTCAAAATCGCAACGGATCTGCAAAACATCCAGATACTGTAGGAAGATTTCCTTTTAAGGACTATTTTGTAATATATTCACTGTTCCTTATGACATTGCTCCACTGGCATCAAATATTATAGGAAATATGCCAAGTAAGCATGATACATCAGCCATGTAATTTTTATTAACCACAGCGTAATGCATACTTAATGTCTGTTTTTTGCTACATTGACTTAGGGTATGGATTGCTTAACAAACATCATGCTGCCCTTTTATAATTAAACTGAAATAATACTGATTAAAATGCCATGCAACACCCTTCTTGAGTTTGTTACATTAGTTTGGATCATTAACTCTGGAAAAGCTTATGTTGACAGACATCAGGAAGGCGGTAATGGAAAGGCCTGCTCCGACCCCGGAGCCGTGAAGCGCTATAGCTGAAATATGGAAGGAACAGTTGATTCTGGAAACACTTCCACAGATGGTACGTGGTTCTGGCGGACATATGAAATGCCACATGGCACCAGCAAGCCGTACGTAACTTATGAAAGCAAACACGCGCCTGACACTACATGAGAATTCACAGTATATACCACCTCGGCGTGGAACTGCTGTTTAGATCAATCAGAATCTAATTATGTTTATATACACAATTATGCATCTCACTGTCAGTGTTTTTGTGAAAAGTCTGAGGGATAATTTTACTTGAGAGCAGTTAAGCCTGTGTTTAATGATCACAATTTCAAAATAAATTTTATTTTAGATTTTTGTTTGTTTTTATTAAGCCATTATCATCTCTCAAAATTATGTTAAAATAAGTAAGGGAAAAATACGGTCTTTTGTGTGTGTGTGTGTTTAATTAATATAATATATACATATAGTTGCAACACAGTCTCACTCCAACGCGTCACATTTTCACGCTTAGTCAAGACCCTTTTGCGTCACTTTTTGAAGCTCAAGGTATGCCCTTGTAGTCACTTTTCGTCATGGAGGGGTCTTCAGTTGTTTTAAATAGGAAATAATTGTTTAGTAAGAGGAATAGATGCGCTTTGTGCTTCTGCAGTCAAAAAAATGCAGCTACAAGAATCCTTACGTCAAAGTTGGTTGTGAAATGCCATTGGCTCCTGTGTGTCTCGTGATCGACTGCGTCATGCTACCGGATGGTAGTAAGTTTTCTAAATGAGACGTGAGCGTGTTAATGGAGCGGTATCATTTTTAGTGATTAAAACCTTGTGTTTCACTCTTTTCTTCACATAAAGACTTCATATGGCTTCAGAAGATGTGGAATGTAACATTAAACTAGCATTCAGAGTCTCGTCCGTGCTCCGATCACACAGAGGACATCCAAGGACTTTTTATGGAAAAATATTTAGCGCTTGAAAATTACGACGAGTTACCTCTTAAACATACATTTCTTAATTTGTTGTTGCTTTAATGTTGAAATTTACAATGTATTCATTTTGTTCTGAAGATGAAAGTTGTCGTGTTAGTCCTAATGTGTAACTGCATGCGCCGTGGCAGGATCACTGGATTGTTTTCACCTTATAAAAGTGGAAAAATACTCGCTTAAGTATAAGGCATTGCTTGAAACTAATCAAAAAATTTATTTTATTTGTGTACAGTCACAATAAAAGCAGTTGTGCTTGTGTAAATAAAGGAAACAAAATGGATGCTGCTTTCTAAAGAGCACTTGACAGAAATTAACTGAACTTCTGCATATGGGCTGCTCGTTGCAGTTTTTTTCTTTCATTTTGTTAATTTAGTATTTATTTAGAAAAAAATAAAAATAAAAATCACACTTTAATAGCTTTATATATATGGTGCTTGTTGCTTGTATGAAATAAATAAAATAAAATAAAATAAAATAAAATAAAATAAAATAAAATAAAATAAAATAAAATAAAATAAAATAAAA
>JAUCNO010001612.1:400092-426631 GCA_032353835.1 Enteromius viviparus | reverse complement strand
TCTCAAGGATGATCAGAAGAAATGGACAGCACCTGAGTTAAATATATGAGTGTCACAGCAAAGGGTCTGAATACTTAAGACCATGTGATATTTCAGTTTTTCTTTTTTTAAAAATCTGCAAAATTGTAAACAATTCTGTCAATATAGAGTGCTCTGTGTACATTACTGAGGAAAAAAAAGAACTTGATGATGAATTTTAGTCTTAATGCTAATGATTTTAGCAAATGGCAGCAATATAACAAAGAGTGAAAAATTTAAGGGGGTCTGAATACTTTCCATACCCACTGTATATAGCCCTAGAATGATATCATTGTAACATTCAAAGAAAATTGTGGTTTCTATACGAATAAAGTGGCATCTGTTGTACCTGTCGAGGAAGACTTTAATAGTGCTGAGTGTATAGAAGCGCTGGTGCACACTCATTATGACTGGTACGAGGAACATGGTGGCGTCTCGCACGGTGGGCCTGTGGGAGGCGAGGTAAGTAATGAGTGTTAGAGTGGAGGGAAGGCTTCTACCATCACAACGGGGGATACACGCATCCGCCTCTCTCACTATCTGTCCATCCACCCATCCATCTTTTCGTCCATCTATCGCTCCGTCCATCTCTACCGCCCAACTGCCATGCGGAGCGTGAGGGTCCGCACACACACTTTTATATACGCTGGAGGGGGTACAGACAGAGTAGACGAGCAGTCAGCGGCTCGCGAGAGAAAGAAAGAGCGTTTGCAAAAATGAAGGCTTGAAGGAAGGGGGTGGTAGAGAAAATGACACAAACAGGCTGGACAGGGCAGTCAGCCATGGCAAGAGGGAATGATAGAAAGTCAGCCAACAGGATCGAAAGAGTCTTCCTCTCTCCAGCTGTGCCAAATCTTGCTTGGTTATCTCTAAGTGTTACGATAAGGGGGGGTGGGATGCTTGGAGATGGTCTCTGTTAACACAGAGTGTCTCTGCCATTTCTGAGGCTGGTTATTTATTAAGCAGACACAGACGGTCAGGAATCAGAGGGGGGAAATGGCCGGGAGTGACAGAGCCGCAGATATCACGCTGACGGCTGATGCTCTTCGCTGCTCTGATGTGACTTGACAGTTAAAGTGCGCGGCTGGCGATGAAGTCGGTCAACAAGTGCAGTATACATTGCAAAACGCTGCCGTACAAAGAGGCAATTTTGGATTTCATGCAGATTTACCGAACACGATGAGAACATCTGTTTTGTTTACTTATTCAGTCACCAGGAAGACAGTGTCATGCTAGCGAGCAACACAGTCGTTCTTAGCCTAGTTAGCACTTAGCAAGATTTTTGTGGTTCCTAATATAAAAGATGCAATGAAGATATTTTTTGAGCCATTTGGAATGACACTAAAATGCAAAATTGTTTCCTTTTTGCAAACGGTGCTTTTACTTACTGGTCTGTTTTTAAATGCCATTTTAAATTGGAATCATATTTCACATTTTTTATTAAACAAATGCAGCCTTAATAGGTAAACATAAGATACTTCTTTCAAAAACATTAAGTAATCTTACTGACACCAAACCTTTGAACTATGGTGTTTATGTAAATTTATTCATATAGTTTGAATATATATAAATGGCATCCAAACACTAATGGCTCTTGGGTGTCACATGACCATTTGCAACATAATTCAAAATATTCAAGCCCAAATGAAATTTACCACAGAACATGACTTTAAATGCATTGTGTTCCATACATTAGCATTCGTTTATCTTCAGAAAACTTAATAATACAGTACACTGCTTCTGTAATAACTAAACCCATGCACCTTTTGATTTCCTGTTATTAAACACATCTCATTCAACTTTTTATTACGGATTATTAGTGTTTTTAAAAACTACAGTAAATAAGTTATGTCAGATAAGGAAGACTGTTTGGGAAACACTGTTGCAAGTACATTTTTGTCCTTGACAACATGAAGCACCATCTACTTTCTTTACATATGAAAGAGCAGCTCCGATTCTTTTTGTGTTTCCCAGAAGAAAGAAAATAATACAGAGCTGGAATGACATATTGACAGATTTTCATTATTCCTTTACAAATGCATTGTGGCCAGCGCAACAGCATAAGTGTTTCCGAGGGTCCTGAAAACATGTTTTTGCTCTTCTAATGTCCATATATCACTGGCTGGACATAGAGTTTGATGTCAGGAATGATTTGTGTGACTTTAAATTGACGCATTTGCGTTGCACAAATCTTATGGGCCCAAGCATCGCTCCTCACCAAAACAGATTCTGCGGCAAGGGATGATCCATCATAAAACAGAAAACAGCGCGATTAGCATCTCATTTTCCTGGCCTGAACCCCCTGGGTTAAAGCACGCCCGTAATCACCTGTGAGCCAGAAGAAAGAGAATAAATTGAGAGGCGCAGAGGGGAGAAGAGAGGTGGGACGCTTTGCCTCCCGTAAGGGGTGAAATGTTGTCAGCTTCAGAAAAAAAATAAATAATAAAACATCACACACTTTGTTATGAAGAGTAATACATTTTCCGAGACTGATTGGGTCTCGCGTATTGACGTGACTCTGTAGAAATTTTCACACTACGCACTAACAATGAATGTTCTGTCACAGTGACTTAGAGGCTCCCGGGCTGTTAGAAAATGACGTCTGCCAGTCAGTGAAGTCGAACCGCGGCCTGTAGCTGAGTGGCAATAATCTCCTGGCGGTAATTGCTTTAAGTTTAGGAGGGGTGAGCGCTACACACCCTTGGGGGACCCCGCATCAAATAATTTATTCATAAATTGCGCACAGGCTGCACGCAGGTTGCACATTGACTGAGCTGGAAAGCGTGGCGGAGTCCTTACATCAAGCCGCAGGTTCTTAACAATGCTCGGTCTCACTCTTGATTGGTCAAGCACCGAACCTCTTAGTGCGAGAGAGGCAGCCTGCCTGCGTCTGGCTTTTCCCGAACCGACGCTTCAGCGAACACACGCTTGCACTCGTGTGCATGCGCGCACGCTGTCCTTCTCATGTATTAGCAGATATATGCATGTTTTTCTACCCCATTAATTCAGTCAACATACAATTAATTCATGCCAAAGAGCAGCCCCCTCAGGTACACCGGTCTATTTTGGACAGCGCGGTTTGTGGTGCACAGGAATGGGTCTGTCGCATGCCTGCAATGCTGTCATGCCTTCTGTGTTGGAGTGGTACAGCTGAAAGAAAATATATTTGCTTCTGTTATATTATATCACTGAAAGAATCATTATATGCTATTAACAATAAAGGTTCTAAAAGGGGGTTTTCACAGCAAGGCCATAGAACCTTTCAGTTAACAGTTTTTATTGGTGTGAAGGACATATTAGTACTCTAAAATGTTAAAATCTCCCATTGGCATTAATACAAGCATTCATCCAGCATTCAAAATGCAAGCACAGTGATTACACCATTGCAATATTAGCATTTTGATCTAATTTATTGCATATTTTTGTATACAAAATTCTATTTTTTTCTCTCTCTCTAGCAATGCATAGATGGAAGGAGATGTCATATTATTTCTTAGTTTGTATCGATTGTGTTTATCTCCATTCCTCAAAGTGGAAGCAATACGTAAGCTAACTTAAAACACTATTACCGCGCTGCCTTCCGGAGGTGCACATCAAGGTCAAATGTTTTGTTGGTGAATCCAGATCGACACGAGTTTCTGTAGTGATGAACAGCAGGGAAACAAGTTGTTTGAAACCCACCCGTACACTCATGCTGCAGATCTGTCAGAGGAATGATAGTAAAATGAAACGGGCCTCATGTATGTGGGGCTGTATAAACCAATTTACAAGAAAGACACTTAAGTGGCGTGTTACTTATTCATGAGCTTGTAGAAGTTAATGGAACAAACATACCAGATTCACCTCCTGAAGTGTGTGAGACATGTATAATTCAAGAGCTTTAGCTATAATGACAACACCACACCAACTGGACACAACATAAAATTAGATGTGTGTTGTGAGAGACCTCGCACAAAAATGCATCCCAGAGGACAGTTTTATTGCTCTGTCATAGCTCAGGAGACTTAATAGAGTTCTCAATTATGTGTCATTTGACTTTGTCTCAGATGTTTCTCCTTAGGGGAAATAAAATTAGAAACAAATGAGACAATTGTTGACATAAAGTAAGAATATAGAGCTATAAATCAGATCCAGTGGTATTGAGAACGTTTAATGAGAACTGTATGAGTCCATATTGAGATTTTAAGCTTTTGTGAGCTCTAAGCTCTAGAGGAGATTGCTCTAAACTTATTTCTCAGAAATGTCTATTTTTAGGGTGCATTTAAATGATATACTACAAAACAGGTTTAGGGTACAAACAATGATGTTGTCAAAATGATTCCTATTCACACAGATCAGCAAAAATGACTAAAACGCTGCATGACGCATACCAGTCCAGTAGTTGGCGATGTTTTTGTAAATAAACTGGAACATGCATACTTATAGGCTGCACATGATGTCACCATATTTTCAAATTTGCATTTTTAACAGCTTCGTTTTCAGAAATGTTCTCTCTGAAACCAGTTTGCAAAGGTTTGCATTTCCATTGTCTTGAGTGGTCAAAATGCTTACGTTTACGTTTTTTACTTAGACATCAGTGTTGTGTAAACATATTGGATCGTGATGTTTCTTTACTTACAGAATTTCATAGATTTCTTCTTCTGTAGACAACAGAATATGACAATTATTTACAAATTTCTTTGAACAAAGACAGCACAACAGCTTCTGTAAGGAAATCTCCTCATAGACGGTTGTCCTTCAAACAAGGTCTTGTAAGGAAACACATGGTCTTACACAGTGAAGGTCATTGACCCTGTAGATATTTTGTGACCTTTAGTGCTTAAAGGGTGAAAATGGATCTGGTACACACTTTTTCGATGGAGGTGTGAAGTGTGTGTTATTTAGTGCATGTGTGAGGGTTTTAGTGTGTGTGTTTGCGCTTGTGTACTTGGTATTTGCAGAAAGACTTTCATAGTGTCTTTTGTGCAAGGACAGATGTATGTGGAAGAATATGAATGATTTATTTATCATAAACACGCTCGCAAAGTGAAGGCTGTTCCCGGAGGTGAGCAGAATAATTATGTTGCCTCCTAAGAAGTAGTTTGTTCTGGGCAGATTTTAAGGCAGCACTACAAGTATTTAATAACATGTTAATAATAATAATAATAATGTTTTTTTTTTATTCTATTCAACTTGAGCAAATAATTTAAAATTGTTCCATATGTTGGCGTAATAAATATTAATCTTATTTATTATTGTAATATTGCAGTCTTAGAAGTTAGCTTTCTACGTAGGGTGTAACGTTTTAGAACAGAGCTGTTGTTTCTACTGTAATACCAGACTCTGCTGGTCTGCGATAGTGTGATTGTTCTAACAGCTTAACGAAACATTAAAAGTCATCATATTAATGATTCATTTGTAAAAAATGTTACAATATTTCAGCAAAGAATATACACTTTATCTCTTCTTGTAACAGATTGCGAGCACATTTGAAAACATAATTCATTTCCATTTCTCTTCTGTGAAATATTAAAGTAGAGGAAACTTCAGGGGTTTCCTTTTAAAACCTGAATCCAATAACTAATGGAAATTCTTTTACCACAGCTAAACATACTCGCACCAACTCTGGGCTCTACTCCTGCTATGCCTGCTACTATTAAAAACCATAAACTATATGAAGTGTCAGTTTCTGGGTGAGAACAAAGCTCGCTCTCTCCCAAACCACCGAAGGAAGAGAAGCGCTCGCAGAACACGTAGAAGATCTACAGCATCGAGAGCTCTGGAGTTTAGGTGGGTATTTGTACTATCAAGCACATGGTACAAAGAATTTAAATAAATGAGAATTAACAGCTTTGGTTTATGCATGAGGGATGTATCATGTGTTGGATACTTGCAGAAAAAATGAGAAAGAGATTGTTGTATACCTTCGTTAAACTAACAAAGTAGTCAGAACTACTGAATAATCTACACTTCATCACTAAGAATAGATGCGTACTTTAAATATGGGGCATGCATATTCATATGGAATGTCAATAATTAGTCACAAACAAGAAGGCCCTATATTGTATGCATGACGTGCCGCAAATGTTCATCCTGAAAACTTTCTATTAATCGGCAGTCAAGTACTGTAAGTTGATGCTCATACATAATGAATTGTGTTAAACCTCTGGGGCCCAACACACAAAAAATACAGAAAGAACGAATGTGGAAAATACAAGTAGTGCTCGCATCTGAATAAGATTTAACCTGATAGCTGTGCATATTGTAATTGTTTTTTAATCATCAGGGACTAAATTATTCATTTGCAGTCTGAACAGGTTCATAGCGAGGCTTCTGGTGTTGTTTTTTTCCCAGAATTCAACTGACATTTTTTTTGTATAAATCAACCGCCAGTTATTCATAACATCTTTCTCTCATTGTTTTGGTTTATTTATAATAGATGTATTCAGTCCCTTGAATATTCCGATCAAGACGTGTTGGCAATGTATCACTTTCACTTGGCAGCATAATGTTAGTTTTTGGTTCTGTTTTTAGTTTGTCTGAAATTTGGAGGTTAAACTCTTTTCGAGCATTGAAATGTGCAACTACCACATCTAAAAAAACAACCAGCTGACTTATATAAAAAAACAACAACAATGGCGGCGAAGCACAGCAAATGCATTTAGTGAATTTATGCTCCCATTTAAATATGCATCATCTATACATTGCTGTCCAAATGTTTGGGGCCAGTACAAGTCTTCCGCTCACCATGTCCACATTTTACACATTGTCACATACTGTACTCCAACCCTGGTGATAGACAAATAAAACATTTATAGAAATTTAATGCAGATCAAATAGCGGTTCATAGATGTAGAGCCGAACAGCTCGCAGACACATACGGTCCCCCGAGGAGCTTTAATTCCCTCCCTTAAACACTGGCCACAGTCTCCTCCACCGAAAGACTCATTCAGCACCAAACTTACCCAGAATCCCACTCCACAACTCCACTTACATCACGCCGGCCTCTCCCTCATTGTGCCACAGTGGAGCGTTTTATAGCGCCTGGACGGCATATAACACTGGCCAGTTATGAGGGTTAGTTAGCGGTTAGCCGCTCCAAGTGGCCATGTTGGTCTTGGCTGGGTGCTGCATAATTTTTGGCACAGGTGCAGAAAGCAAAGCAAGCTCAACTCTTGACATTAGTTGGCTTGAGAAGTGAGTCCATACGTACGGTTTGGATATTTCAATGAGCCTTTTGTTTGCTTTGAGAGGTCGATTTGGCAGAGAAAGGAGGAGAGGGTATATGCTAATGGATAATGCTAAACATTCCTTCCTCCGATTGATCTTCAAGTCATCCTGGAAAGTTCCTGGAAGGGTTTTGCACCATTCATGAACAATGGATGTGAGAATGCTCTGCAAATTCAGGTTTTACATTTTTCAATTGGATTCAGACAGCAAACAGAACAGCAATTAAAACCATTTCTAAGTACGCTTTTTTAGCATTTAGACAACCTCATGTCATTCCAAAGCCTTCCTCAGAACACAAAGATAGAAAATGTAGAAAAATATTGTTTAAAACATGTTTTGTCTTTTTTTTCTCCATGCAAAGAAAGTCAGTCCAGTTGTGGAGCACGAATGGCCAAAGTATCTTTATTAGAGTAACTTTGAACCTACACCAAACCATAGCATACAGTAACAGTTAATCACAATCTACTGAGAGTTATTTGACATGTAGGAATAAAGTTACTTATAGTCAGCATTAGGGGTAACTCATCACAAGTTACCTGTTATTTGACAAGTAACTTGTCTTAAGTTATTTAAGTAACTTGAGTTACGTAATCAGATTACTTTCCTAAAGTTGCTAGTATCGCATTACTTTTAAATTTACAATAAAATATTGGAGTTCACTTTTTTAAATAAGTAATGCAAGTACTTTATTTATTGACACCTCTCCTGTTGAGAGATTTCCTTCAGCCTGAGGCTTTTTAAGGTTCACCATAGGTGCAGAATGGCCTTTATAGTGGCCTAAAGCATAGCTTATATTGTAATGCATTACCTTTAAAAGTAACTTTCTCCAACACTGCTTATAGTTAGTAGTATATCTAAAGTGGATTTTTGAAAAACCAGAAAGTTGTACTGGTTTTGAATGGCATGAGGTTGAGTATATGCTGACAGAATTTTCCTTTCTGGGTGAACTATTCTGTTTCAGCCATTGCCAAAACCATTTGCTTTCACCGTGATTCCTTAATTGACTCTGAACCTCAGAAAGTGGCATTAAAGAGATCCAAAGGTTCCCACTGGTAATGAGAGCATTTTGGTCTTCTCATTTTGTAAATACGTCTCGTGTAAGCTACTTACATCATTGCACCAGGCATTTCCTACACAAATGAAGGCCAGCACTCAAATTGGAGCAATTGCAGAGGCGTCTATTCCTTCTCACACGTTTTCTGTTTCTACAGTGTGCAAAAAAAAAGGGGTGACATGCAGTCAGGCCCCATGTTGTGGTTAAGAATTTAAGTGACTTTCCTTCACCTCAGATCGACCACACGGTTTGATTTGCTTCCCAATGAGAAGTGCATATGAAAATACTCTCCGGTCTCTGCGTTCCGGCAGCTGCTGTGGTTTTTTCGCTGTCCCCACGTTACGGGCTGACCTCTGTACCTCTCTCTCTACTCATCTCCATCAAAAAGACAGATGGTGGTGTTGAAGAACCGCAGCGGTGGGCGTTTATAATTCAACAGCTTTTTCCCCCGCTCTAATATTAAAAGTTATTTTGAAACTGTGAAGGTCTGTAAAATTATTACTGTCTCACTCTCAGGGCCGAATGGAGAATCTCCATGACGAGGTGACAACTTATCATATTCACATCCTCCAGGTGCCTGCGCCTGTCAACAGAAAATTCAAATACTCGTGATTGGCAGGCTGACATTTTTACAATCTCAAGTGAGAATGTATGTGAGGGGAGAGCGATGCCTCCCAGAAACACTCAGGAACGCTGCTTTTCTGGTTCCCAGAAGACTCCAACAGATGCACTTTAATTCCTCGACACTTAGTGCAAAAAATAAAGAGTGTGTGAAAGAATGATGAATAAAGCTTTATTTAGCAGAGATAAAAAAATGCCCACACACAGTTCTCACAAAACTACCATAGCAACCATATACCGGGGAAGATGCCCTGTTTCATTTACAAAAAAAGTATGCAGTTTTTATTCAATGGAGCATACTTTGTGAAAATATATCAATGGACAAATATCTCTTGAAAATATGTCTGTCCCTCACAGCTTCTTTTTTATTCAAGTCAAGTGAAATATGGCCTCTAGAAATGGTTTTCACCAAAATATGTCAACTGGTATTGTAGAAGAGTGACAATCTAGATTAATCTAGATTCCTGGTAATTAATTACTACCCAGCATTCTATTACCGAATGCAATTGGTCGAGCAACTTTTTTTTTACCATTACCAAGTATGAAAAAAAAAGCCAAAGCCATTGCATTTCAGGCAATATAGAAAACACAGCCAAGTTATATCTAGAAAATAAAACATATGGTCACCCTACTGACCAAATTACCATCATGGACCTGTTTGCATTGATTGCTTAGTTTATAGATGCTTATAATTTGTTTAGCTACGTTAACATTCCTCATAGATTTTAGGACTGTGGTGTTTTAGTTCAAACTATGGTTACTGTAATGCATTTGAAGTCTTTTGTATGTTCTCTCAGGCATTTCTATCAGTATTTAAGCCACACGCTTTGTATTTAACAGACTATGGATGTTTTGTGCATTTTTGCGTCATTAGATAATAGCCTCTCATTTCAGGCTGTCCCATGAACGCTCACACAAACACAAGAAAGCATATAAACACACAAACCTTTGCGTTTGCTTCCCTTTCATTAGACTATGAATTGCCTCTTTGAAAATAATGACTGCAGAGACTCCAAATCATTTTAAAAAGAAAATATCGAAATGGTTTAAGCTACTTAGGATGAATGCCAATTATATTTTAATATTCAGCCGAGCATATTTGCGTGCAGTGGGTGCAGCATGCATAACGCATGTGTGGTACTGGTGGCCAGCTGCGTCTCGCTAAGAGAGCTTTAGTGGCGGGGTAATTTAGAGGAGAGCAGACCTGAGTGATGGCATTCTCAATGAGCAGGTAATCTACTGAGAATTTGTCTATGGTTATGAGCTCCTCGCCTCAGCCTGGCAACACAGAAAATACATCAAGACCAATTACGATATCAACTTTCAGTCTGATACCCTTGCCACGCAAGTGCATGTATTTCTGCCCCAGGCATTTCAAATTGCATCTAATTTGAAATCTTTGGGGTTTTAATTAAATTTTAGAATATATGGAATTCTTCATTAGTACCTGCTCTGAATAGGAGATTCTGTCTCTCTCTTTCTCTCTCGTTAAAGTTAAAGTTGTGTTTGCTTTCTGACTGGCGGTTTCTCTGTCCAGTTGAGTCTGCGTCAACCTATTATCAAAAAGATTATAAATCCATTGAGGAATGGGATCCTCAGTGTTTTAACGTAATCTTACGTTTCTCTTAATGATTTGCAAATTGTCTCCCGATTATAAGACGTAGCGAACATTTCTATCTTAATGAAACTGAAAGCTATTAGCTGGATTTCTGTCCATCTTTGAATTACAGTGATTCCCTCCAGCAGCCAAATATTAAAACCATTAACGTGGTTCGATGTGCTGTATATTCAGAGAGAATTGCTTAAAGGCCGTAATTTGTTCTGAAACTGAGATAGCTTTAAACTACTGTTAAACGTACATCTAACATCAGTAGAATTGCCTTGTAATTATTATCAAGTATATGTACATACAAACAAATAAATGAACTAGGGGGATTAGCAAAAATGGTCTTTTTCTTTCTTTCTCATAACCTGACTTGGCTTAAAATTGTGATTTATTATTTAGAACTTTTTTGGTTACTCTGGAATTGCAGTGTGCACATTTTAGAATGCTTAAAATAATTTAGAATGCACATAATAATAATAAAAAAAAAAACTTGCTGCAGGTGCCCTCCAAACATATGAAAACATTGTTAGCCAAGTGGGATTTTGGACATTTATTAACATGAATTCTACTTTATTGTTGTGTATTATTAAAGTAACTATCGCTGAAGGACAGCAAGCTTTCAAAAATTGCAGTAAGGCATTTTAATATCTTTGAAATAACCATCTTCATATTCATCAACGCTACATTTTTGAATGAAAAACCCAGTAATGTTGTGAATTATTATTAAGATTTAAAATAACTGTTTTTTATTTACATATATTTTAAAATGGAATTTATCTGGGTGATGCAAAGCTGCATTTTCAGCATCATTACTTTAATCCTCAGTGTCACATGATCCTGAAAAAATCATTGTAATATTATGATTTGTTAATCAGTGTTATTATTGGTGTTAAAAAAAGTTCTGCTTAATATTAAATTTTTTTCAGGATATTTTGATTATCAGAAAGTTTAAAAGAACAAAATGTACTTGAAATGGATCTTATTTATCATTATAAATGTCATGAGTATGAATCTGCCTTTAATCTCTCTTTTGCAAATAGGACTGTACGTTCTCAAGTCATTACTGATGTATATCAAAGCACTTTTGAGATTCAAACTGATCTAAATGTATATTCATGTGACATTCCTGCATCGCAGCAGCGCAGGTCATCTGCGGCTATAACCCGAGAGCTGCGCAGGGTACACAGGGAGGGCGCTTTTCACCAGTGTCCTCTCGAACAAGCGTGACTCCCTCTCCTCTCCTGTTAGTATGCAAAATGAGCCTCTCACTGATGATGTGACTCCTGGAGCAGAAAAAGGAGCATGTCAGGACTCACCCTCACCGTCTGAGATTACAGACACAGCCTCACCTCCTGAACTCACACACCACACACCGAGGAATACAGACACATTACACACACGACTCACGCGCACACACTCGCCGTCCCACAGAGACGAGGGCTTAATGCAGACCTCGCTTATAAAGAAGTGCTGTATGTTTTCTCTTGCATTCAGAAGTTGTGCTTTGAGGAATGCTGAAGAGTTTATTGGAGATTTAGGCATGATATTATTGATCGGAAGATAGTTAGTAAAACAATATAATTTTTTTTATGTGAAATATTTACATTTAAAATAAAAGTTTCTGTTTTAATATATTTGATTTATTTTATATATATATATATATATTTATACATGTTTTAACTGTCACTTTAGATCAGTTTAATGCTAAATAACAGAATTAATTTCTTTTAAAAAAATTTAAAAAACTACTATTTTACAACAGTAATGTCTTATTCATAAATGACTCCTGTCTTGATTATTTTTAATACTCATTTCAAAAAATGTTTACATACTGTTAAAACGTTTAATTGGTGAGTGGCATGTCCGTAATTGTAACTTCTTGGGTAGTTTATATTAATACAATAAGCCACCTTAAGCTCTGTGTTACAGTGATTTGTCCATAATTAGGGTTAGTTTCTACTGTATGTACAGTACAATGCGATTTATTTTAGTGTTTTTATTACTACAAACCTGAAATGAAATGAACAGGGACTTTCTGTGGTAAAAACGAATAAATATTATATGTTGCTAAGTGAAGCAAATGATGTCAAGCACTCTAAACTGTTAAACAAATGGCACAAAACATGTTTCTTATTGGTTCTAATGACCAAACAGCAGTCTGTGAGTGGGAATATTGGACTAGACAATTAGGTGGGCTTATTTTACATATGTAAACAAGCAGTGATTCACTAACAGTCACCAATAGATCCTACACTGCCATGCTTGGAGAGTCAACAACTTCTGACAAGCTTAAAGCAACAAAGCCAAAGCTTTGTTTTCAGAGAAGTCTATAGAAACTCTGGCAGATGGAAAATCTAATGATGGACCTAGCTGATGAAATTTTGATTGACCAATATTTGTAAATGTACCACCATCATTCTAAAATCTGGGTAAGAAAGATGTGTTTTTATTCAGAAATGATACAGTAAATGGTTTCTGTTCAAATTTCCATTAAAGAATGTTAAAAAATATCATGGTTTACACAAAAAATTTCAATTGATGATAATAATGCTTAATAATAAAAATGCTTATTGAGCAGCAAATCAGCATATTAGAAATATTTCTGACGTATCATGTGACACTGAAGGCTGAAAAATCAGCTTTGATCACAGGAATAAATTACATTTTCTAATACGTTCACCTAGAAAACAGTTACTTTAAATGTAATAATATTTCACAATTTTGCAGTATTTTAAAAATAAATGGCACTATATAATTTCTTTTATTTAAACTACATTATCTCTAGAATGCAATCTTTTATTAATAGAATTTTGTGTTTGCCTCAAAATGACTCATTTATCAACGTCTTTTTGGAAGGAGGTATTATGTGGGTTGTTTCATGTTTTACTCGCTTAAGATCTGGTGAAGTCAAAATTTGCCTTACAGCAACACATGAAGAGAAGATAAGGCTTATAACTTGAACATCTATATAACGTGACCCAGCATGAGCTATGCATTCATAATGAAGTATACATTTAAATTGCAGCTTTGAGGAATGAAGGACGTCGAGTGCAAATGGGTGGATTGTGGGAATGAATGAGGGGAGGCGACTTTGAAAATGATTAACTCTCTCTCATCCTCATTAATGATGTATCCTCTCGTAAAAGACCTAGGTAGCTCCTCTTCAGTGAGAAAAGAGGAGGAGAGAACAGGTTCTTAAAGGGCTCTGATGGTCCAATTCACCGCTAAGTTTTTAATCACCTCCATTCGCCGCAGAGGGAGAAGGGTGTTGCGATTCGTCCCCTGTGATCTTTCAGGACTGGGGAAATGAAAGCTCCCCACTCACACTAATCATTAGAGGCCACGCTGACTTAATGCAAAGATCTTTCAAAGCTCTCACACCCTCTGCCTTCATGAAGATGACAAGAATGAGGGGGATTCTGGGTAACGGCTGCTTGTTAGAGATACATTATGGATATTAAGGTATAAATAAGGGTTGGATGAGCTTATTGAACTTTTATATTCAGAACTACACGTGTAATGAGATGTGTGTTTTCATCTTAGGACTTTGAAAATCCTTCCAGTTTGCTTTTTTGAAATTGCTAAATAAAATCCAAATGCCAGTGTTATTTTAGTATTAATGAGATGCTATTGTCGTTTTTATTAATACTTTGAATTATTTTTTATTTTTTCATTTGGTAATTTTTATTAGCTTTTATTATTTCAGAGAATCATTTATTGAGAAATGCTTCCTAAATTAATTCAAATTATAATTTTTTTTATGGTTTTAGTTTTAGTTAACTCTAAAAACCCTTCCAAACACAACTTTATGCATAAGTAGTGTAACCAAATAGTTTTACATGACAGTATATGCCATTTATTGGATATAAATTTTACACCATGATTCATTCATATTGGATTTTTCTCTCGAACTTTGGTGTTAATGAGATTTTTGTTCAAACTGAACTGTTGGATTGTGAATGAATAAAGGTGCATGCAATGCTTGCTTCGGCCCGCTTATACAGAGTGACAAGTTAATCGTCCAATCACAGTTTGTTTTGTGCTTATGTGATATATTCAGATCTATTAAAGCTCTTCGTCAAGATGTGAAGAGGGATTCTGGCTAACAGCTGCTTTTCAAAGATGCATTATGGATATTACAATATAAACACTAGAGCTTTTTGAGCTCTCAAAGCCCGAACTACATCTTAGAGCTTTAGAAAACATGTCCATTTGCATGCGACGGTGCAAACAGCACCTGTTTGAATGAGTTTACGTTAAAGTTTCCAGAGTCAGGACCAAGTTACATGCACACGTATTGAGTTGCACAGCGACAGCTGGTTTAGTTCGTTTTATAAACGGCCCATCGACCAATTTTCGGCCGATGAGATCATGCCCCAGCTGCACTTTCCCCATTATCACTGTTCAATGATTGGCTAATGTGTCCTCCATAAATATTTGCCATAATAGTGGACATAAAGCCGCACGATTGGTTTTGCCTGATCAATACAGACGAACGCCCTCTCAGCCAATCGGGCGCAGCCGGTTCCCTGATGGGCAGTAGCAGGATAATCTGTTTTGAGGGGGAAGTTAACGAGCTGTAACGCCTTTACTGCATGTTCTGCTCCTCGCAGGGATACGATTTCAGACCGTATACTCACGGTTAATTCAGACAATTTACACTGGAACTCCAGCAGGCTGGGAGGTCCTGACCCTTCACCCACTGTTTTAAACTTTTCATTAAGTGCAGCAGATTACTGGGCTCTACCCCACCTGAAGTTGTCTAAGTGAGAGGCAATTTCCAGACCTGTGCAGCGAAATGATTTTAACCTCATGAGACGAAAGCAACTCTGCAGGGATCAGTTACCTATACAGCGGACCTGTATACCGGCCAGCAGTACCGTAGTGTATGTGAAGAGGTGGGAAAACTCGTACGCTGAGTTTATATTAATAATAATACTGAAGGCCCTTCAGTGGCTCTTTGCTTTTTCACAGTACCAATTTTCACAGGCGTTCTCTGAAAGTTCTTGATGCTTCATTATAAGTTCTTTACGTCAGCTTATTGATTTTCAGAGTTCTTTTAAGTTGTATAGAATGCAGTTATTTCAAACATTTCTCATGCAAAGCCCCCTAAGATGATAATATACATAATATATATATATTTACGTATACAGATTTATTTATACTGCAGTAAGATATAATAAATCAAGAGTAATTTCACTTAGAAGTTATTAATAGCTCTTTGAAACAGCAGTTAGCAGTTGTCATTTTTCTTCCCTCTATTACTGTAGATGCATAAGATAAATGTGACCCTGGAGGACAAAACTTAAGTCGTTGCGGTATATTTGTAGCAATAGCCAAAATCCATTGTATGGGTCAAAATCATAGATTTTTCTTTTATGACAAACATAATTAGGATATTATGTAAAGATCATGCTCCATTAAGATATTTTGCAAATATCCTACTGTAAATATAAAAAAAAAATGTATTTTTTGATTATTGACATGCATTGCTAAGAACTTTAAAGAGCGATTTTCACAATATTTAAATTTTTTTGCACCCAAGATTGCTGAGTCGTATCTTGGCCAAATATTGTCCTATCCTAACCAACCGTGCATCAATAGAGTGTGTATTTATTCAGCTTTCAGAGGCTCTCAGAGAACACTTACTACTGGTTTTGTGGTTCATAAATGCCATTTCAATTCAAAATTAATTTGTATTGCACTTTTTTCACACAATAAGTAGTTTCAGGGATGTTTGTATTTTGTCATTCCCATTGACCTATAGGCTATGTGGATTCATTTATTCATCTTTAAATATATATATATAGTTTACAATAATTCAAACCAGTTTTCAGAAAGCAGAATGTTATAACCTCAAAACAAATTTTCTCAAAAATTAAATTTTGGCCCCAGTTTGTAAGTCTTTAAAATGTTCTTCTTTTGCATTAGACTGTAAAACCCTTTTAGTGTTTATTTTTCTCTGTAATGTCTTTTGTTTATTTTGTTAATGGTCATGTGCGGCCTACTTTTTATAGCCATCCATGTCCATGTCTAACAACGGCATGTCCAGGAGTTTAGCCGAGTCTGTCCCCTGTGAGAGCAGCACAGACTGTGGATTAACCTCTAACGGTTTAGATTTTCATGTCATAAATGAACATGCCCTCTTCTGACTCAAAGGAAGTGCTAAGCGTGCATTGACGTTTGACGACAACGGAGTCATTGTGAATGCAGCCTGTCGCGGTGTTGCACAGTAATTGATAAAGTCTGGAGTGGAAGGTGAAGAGACATCTCAGCAGGAAAGACCGTGACGAGAGCTGTTGATCTGCCCCACGTGTCATCTTACATTACACGCCTTAAACAGCCACTGACACTCCCCCTGTTTAGAGCTACTCTCGCATGGACATTAATATTAATATTGCCACACAAAAACACACTGACAGAACAGAGCATGTGGGAGATTTCTGTTTAGCTTCCCTCTGAAACCTAGCATTGAAGATGTTTGTCTTATATTTGAGTGATGGGAAAGTGTTTAGAAGATGTCCCAAGATTCATGGCTTTATAGCTGGAACACTATTTGGCGAAGTTCAGATACCAGTTGGGTTTTTATAGCCAGACGTTTGACTCGTGTCATAATATTAGCTGTTAACATGCACAGTATATAAAAACTGACTCAAGATTCTAGTCACATTTTACTTTTCAATGCAGGTAAATGAAAAATTATTTGCATTACAGTTATCATGCTATTTACTGGTTTATTAAAATGTTGCACCAAATATTTTCAATCTGATAGAAATGTACTGGATTGGAACTGGATTGGATGGCTACTTATTATTTCTCAAACATAATTTAAAAGCAAGTTCATTTATATTTGTGTTTCACTATAAATATGATTCCCAGAAGTCTTTCTATGTTTAAGAAATAGTAAATATTTTTTCATATTTGCAATTTTTCATATTTCATATTTACAGGCTTTCTAAGTTTAAGAAATAATACATTTTCCCCCATATAATTAAATGCATTTTTTTTATCCCACAATGTAAAACATAGTAAAACTATTTCACATCAATTTCTATGATTCAGAGATGTACAGACACTGTCAAATGTGGGAAGACTGATATAACTCAAAAAGTGAGTCATGCACTCTTAATTTTTCTTATTAAAGCACATTTTAATAATCTAAAGAATTTTTTGGCACTATAAAGAACCTTTTGTTCAATGAAAATGTTCTTTGGATGTTAAAGGTACTTCATGAAACCATAAATAACATTGATTAATTTCAGGACAGTTCTCTAAAAGGCTCTTTGAGGAACCAAAAAAAACCCCTGATCATTTTAGCATTGTTGTAAAATTCCCCTTTCTGAGCTTTGTTTTTTAAGAGCATGCATTAATATCTAGTTTAATTTACAATATAAGGATCTTTGAAAGATTTAAAGCCACGAACCTGGTGCATCAGTGTGACGGCTGGTTGGTCCTGGAAGTTGCATACCGCCATCCAATCAGGGCCATTTTAAAAGAGTTCTATGCATCAGAAGCTCATTGAATGAACTGTGGGTGGTCTGACTGTTTCAGTTCCTGAATCAGTCCTCTTCACATGGACAAATGCTGAGAATGGCTCTTTTCCTCAATGTACAGTCATCACTCTGGCTTCAACCCATCTCATACTTGCATCCCATTGAACAAACGTGACACAGAACTTGGCACCATTAGTTTTAAGTTGAATCCCCCATGCAAAACTCAGAGTCTGAGGGAAATGGGGGTTGAGGGGGTGTGATTTGGTGTGAATGGCAGCACTGGCCCTGAGGCGGTGGCTCAGTGTTGATAAGGAGATTAGTCCCCGTAGAGCCTCATCGCTCCTCACAGAGAAATTAAAGGCTGCCAATTCCTCTCTCACCTGTCCCCGTGACAGCTCTCTCGGCCCTAATCCCTGTCCTACTCCAAAGAAGCATTTATTAAGAAATTAAGAGGCCTTGTGTCGGCCCTGAGCAACTCCTCTCCTCCCCTCCGCAGTCGCAGTCAGGTTGGTCTTCAAAAAGTTGTCTCGATAGCAGTGACAGGGTGATTATCAATGAAAAATTATTTAACATCACCGCAGGGCCTTTTCTCTGACAATGCCTAATAAGTCACAGGGGTAGATATCAATCAAACCAAGCCGGCCTGGATGTAGTAAATATTCCCCCAAGTTCAGGCAAATTACCTTGATTATGTGGAGGCTCTGCATGGGGCAGCTGTAGGGGAGAAGACCGGCTCTGGGAGGAGACCAGTGTGTGTGTGTTTTGGGGAGTTTAGCAGGGAGGAAGCGACTGGGTCTGTTTGCTAATAAAGGCAACAGCATCTGAGAACCAATTAGAATCAGCCTTTTTTCATTTACTTTAATTAACTGTATCATGTATTATAATATCTTTAATAATAATGATAACATTTATAACTATTACAATTAAAACTACACTTTACACGTTAGAGCAGGGAAGACATTAAAATATATTACTCCTTAAAATATTGTGTTGCAGATTTATTTCCCAATGTCACTTGTGGTCTTAATAAAAAGTATTGTATGTTTAAACTTATTTTATAAATAAAATTTCATAGTTTGTGCATTGACACATACACACATAAATTAAAATATTAATTTGTAGATTTCATTTATTCATAATAAAATGCATTCATATATGTATTCATTCATTATTTTTATGAATTAAAACATTTTCCTAATGTATTTGTAGATGGAAAACATTTAATGGAATTTTATTCTATTAATTAAATGGTACTTATTTGTTTACATTTTTTAATTACATATATAAATGCATACAGCTTCACTAAAAGGCTATTATTTAGTAATTTTAGCAAAGCAAGAAGTGAACTTTTATCTGGGGCTATACTGACGGCACTGCACAGGCTCTCTCCTCGTCCTGCCCACACCTTGTAACGTTCAGAAAATCAAATTTATCCTCTTCAAATAATTGATAAATTAACTGCCATCAGCTCACCGTCGCTCCAATGATCCACCCCCCGTCGTCACCGAATCTATCCCGCGGCCAAACGCGCCCAGCCATTAGAAAATTACTTGCGGACACCTCGCAAGATGACGGCCATCTTAATGACTCAAACAAAGTCCTGAAGCATGGTGATTGACACATTTAGGACTGCAAAATTCTCACGTCACACAATGCCAAGCGCTCCCCTTTATGTTCTTCCAACGGCGGAGAAAGTGCTCTTGTGCTGCTGCCATTCGTGTCTTCTCTTCCAGCATCTCTCTGCCTCAGGCCAAAGACTACCCACATTGTAATCAGTCCAAATTAACCACAAATAACAACCAGCGCTACCGATACAGGCCTTTGAGCGTGCCGGCTCACTCTGGTGATTAAATGGGGTTTGGGGGCTTATTTCATTGTTATAATGCAGCGTTGATTTCGGGCAAATCGGTAATGGAGAAAAGAATGGATTTGAAATAAATCCCTGGTAAGTAATCACGGTACACAAACGTGTTTGCCTAGAGGAAGTCTGGCCCAGGTCTGGTGACACGACAACACCCGGTAATGAAAGCAAAGCTGTTAATGTGGTTTTCTTCTGTTAAATTGATTCCGGAATTTCGAAGAGAACATTATCTAATGAATTTACTCTGAATAGAAAGCAATTAAAAGGACACATCAGGCTGATTAACCCCAATGTCACCCATCAGCCACAATTGATGTACACTTTTAAATGATTTTCATAAGAAAAACTGGAGCAGATTTGCTGTCTTTCTGCCCTCGACTAATCCAGACAAATTAATGAACAAAAAGTTAATTTCTGTGATGACCCTGTTCCACTCTGACCTGGATTACTCTGGTTCCTAATGCGGCCCGTGTCACGATGTTAAGGACTAATCAGCTTTTTTTCCTCCCCTTTTTCAATCAACTCATTACCTTCCACTGGAGCCGGGAAGCAAGTTCGGGATTTAGTTAACCTGACATTTTCGGGCACCGCTGTAAACAAGCTTAAAATGAGCTTCTTCTGAGCCGGGCAATTTATTTTCCCCTCTCCGCTGGAATGAGTTGACGGGGTCTGATAGTGCCGGAATTGGCCTTATTATTTAATTAATAAGCTTTTCTCTTTCTCTTTGTGGTATGACCTATATTCATCAACTTGTGTTAATAGTTCACCCTCTATAAAATGTTTGATTTTCATTTTTAATTGAGTTGAGACACTTCCCCGCTTAAAGAACTTTTTCTTTTGCTTCCAAAAAGCCAATAAGCGTGGAATAATGAAAAGACAGGATGTGAGCTATTTACACCGCGAACTGATTAAAGTTCCCTGACACAGCAAGATCCAAAATTAACTGCTACTGTACAAGCTCACTATTTATACACAACATTACTAATAGCTTAAAGTAAAAATGCATTGATAACGATTGATGCATATTACATAAAAAGCTACAGAGGGAAAATGAAAACCTTTCGGTTTCTAGTGAAAGTCTTTTTTCTTAACTTGAGCCAGACAGTCATTTCTTGTGCTTTTTCCACAGCTGGTTTGATGCACGTAATTCATGCAGTGACCTTCAGTATTAAGAGAAGAAGAAAAAAAAACCTGCAAACAGACGCAGTTTTTCTTTTCACATTATACTGAGGATGCTGGGAGAACAATCTACTTCAGGAAGGAAAATGGGACATGCGGTGTAAGTAAATGATGATTATAAAATGACGTTATGCAATACTCACCAGCGTTTATGGGTCAGTGATGTAACACTCGTATTAAAAAAATATTTGATAGATACTGTAGATAGATTACTTTTTAAAATAACATTGCACAAAAAAAATGGAGGCCATTCATAATTTCCAAATACATGATCAAAACAATTATTAAGATGTGTGCATTGATCCATTTAAGGTGTGGGGAAAATATGCTATGTACACCATCTGATGTTTGTATACTCATGATATCAGAAAGGTTTTAATATTGCAGGAGGTCATTAAGATTACCTTTTTAGAAACATGTTTGAAAAAAGCGTTAAAAGTAAAATTTTTGATCATTTCTGAAAATAAAAAACGATCTTTAAATAATTATCAAGTGTACATTTATGCATTCACAGGGTATGCTCTTGCTTTTTACACCCCTCGCCATTTTTAGACTCATTAAAGCCGAAAGGCTTTCAAACAACACTTGACACTTGCATTTATAACTGGCAGATATGTGTGTGATAAAACACGTGTTATGCTCATTATTTAAAGAATCCGTCCGTATCAGGCCAGTGTGTGAGCGTGAGAGCGATATGAAACGGCCGGAGCGAGTGTGTGTTTCCTGCACGGGCTCAAATTAAAACATTTCCAGCACTGACATCCTCTGCTCACCGCGGTGTCATATTGACTGCGATTTCGCTATCAGTGGCTCGATACCACCCAAAAATCGATACGCAGGGAGAAGTTTCGCCCGCATCTTTTTTCCACTTGACAAATCCTTTAGTGAGCAGCTAGTTTATTCAGCACCGGCCATGGCCATTAATGCCTGTGTCATGTTTTTCTGCACTCATCTCCATGGCCTGCTGATAATGATTTTGTATCATGTTCGGCTTGTCATGCCTGTCAACTGTGTAGAACCATTTGACCAGAAGGAGGGGAAAACGCAGGCTGGACTATTGATTCCAGCTTCTCCATGTCACTTGTTCACCAGGATTTAGCTATTGATGAGGCGGAGAGGGGAAACAAGCTCGCTCCCAAGTGGCCGACTTACTAAGGAGAGTAAAAATGCAAAGTTGGGGGAAAATATTCAGCTGGAGTCCGAATCCGAGGGATTCCTCCATCGATTGGAACGCACCTTCATGCCGCTTTTCCTCCCTCTCTCTTTGTCAGCCAGATAAATCGTCACTGTTCGGATGGTTTATCCACCGCTAGCGCCATCGGTTGCTGTAAACGATGGATTCTCGTACACGGGATCAATTAGATTCTGAATTCACTCGGATGCTGTCAGGACCGCCAATGTGTGCAGAATTAATAGCGATTATCAAATTTGCCCGCACACCAGCTGAAGGCACGTGAAAGAGTCTTGTCATTCCTAGCAGTTGATCTGTCAGGAGTTTGTTCATTATTAGAGACCAGAGCAGGTATTTGTCCATCATGAGTAATTGAGTCACATGTCACAAGGTCAACACGAACAGCCTCGCATGATTACGCCGCTCCGAGACTTCCCCGAAAGAAGCGGCACTCTGATTTGACCGATATCGCTTTGAAATTATCAGCCCGAAACCGATTGTCCAGTGAGAATATAACATTATAGAAAGAAAAAAACCCATTCAAGTACATCCAATTCATCATGTAATTCTCCTTTTGTCACGACTCTTCCTCTAATCTGATGCAACTTTTAAGAGCTGGAAACTCCAGCATTTAGAGCGAGAGAAAAATGCACTTAAAGTGATAAAAATCCGCCCCGACGAATGAAAAAATGTACTCGGTTATAAAATAGGACGAGCGAGGTAGGATATGTTATTCGTCTCTACCTCTTTTTTCGTTCAGTATCGTTCACAAACATCAATCCCGTGCTCTGATACTGTATTCACCTCATCCAGTGCTGAGATTACATTTAGATATGGAGGAGTCTCTCAGTTTCAATCCAGCTTATCTCGTTCTCCACACAGCACAAACAAACCCTTCCTCTTCACTTCTCTTCTCTGTCTCAGGCCTCGTTCCACCCGAGCATGTTGGGTACACGGGTCATGCATGGCCTTGTAGAGCAGATGAAAGCTGAACTGCCCCTGAATACCATTACATGTGGCATATGAATGCTCTAAAATAATCATATGTTAGGGGTAGTCACTGTATTTGTTTTATTTATTCCTTTAAAAGATCCGGACACAACACGCAACCTATCCTCCCATTTGAACTTGTGTTTTGCTAGCCTTTGACATCAACAATAAATGACATGGGATGCTTTCTTCTCTCTGTTATACAATTTGTAAGTTTCAGGTCAGAAAGATTTTTTTGGGAGAAGGAAATAAATACTTATCAAGGAATGAATGCTTTGCTGTATATTCTGTGTAATCAAATAAACTTTTATTTTTCTTCCCAGAACTCTGAAAAAAGTTCCACTGTTTCCTTAATATCATATTTTTCAGCATATTAGAACGATTTCTGAATGATCAAGTGACACTAAAGACTGGAATAATAAAAAATGCAGAATTGCATCACTGCAAAAAATACAATTTAAGATATATTCAAATAGAAAACAGCTATTTAAAATGTTAATAATATTTCACAATATTGCTGTATTAAGCCTTATTAAACTTAAGGGACTTATGTTACTTTAAACACTAAACTGTAAAAAATGACAATGATTCTAACTGTAAAAAAACAGTTTAAAGGTAAATTCCTGTAAAATGTACAGGGAAAAACCGTAAACTGACATTTCCAGGATTGGCTGCATTGCATTTTAAAATTTAGTTTGAATTTGATGTTTTTTCTTTGAAATAACTGCTTCTTCTTAGTCTTTTCTTATCAGTTATGTTTATTAGGATTGTATGTTACATGTAATGTTGTTAAATTAATGTTGCATATTTAATATTTGAGCCTCACTATGATGGTGTTTAGTGTTTGTGTGAATGACACTGAGCACCTTTACTGTATATCTAAAAGCTGTTTGTAATGGGCTTTGGCTTATCATGTGACTTTCTCATCATCACCTACATTTGTTGGTTATCAGTGTATTTCAAAGTACTTTAATAGGCTGGTATACTAACATCATATCAGTTAAAGAAATTACGGTATTTAACTGTAATTTCAATTTAAAACCGTAAAACCTAAAATGTTGTTACTGTATTTTTTACAGTCAAATTCCGGCATCCACAGCTGCCGTTTTTTACTGTAAATTTTATGGAATTTTTTTTTACAGTGTAGTGTACAGTTACATGGTTGCTTTTTATTTTTTTGCGTCTGTCACTTTTTATTAGTGAAACTGGAAAATTAGTTAAATGTAGTGTAGGAATTGATTTCATTTATTGTCGCACATGGTTGGAGGGTTTGAAAGCCCTCGACATAACACACAAACGGATGAAAGATTATAAAAACAAACTGGCATTGATGAATCATTCACAATAAGACCAGGAACTTGCATCAGTTTTGTTTGCGTGTTGAGTTTAACGTATGGTCACATTAACATATCAACCACTTCTCATTGTTCAGCAACTGAGCCCTGATGACAGTGTGAACTACACCAGGGTGCACAGCTTAGACAGTCAGACCAGATGTCATTTACAAGTCTTTAAGATAAAAAGGTGCAGCAAAAAAATGGCCTAAAGACTAGAGAGGGGATTGAAAATGATCAGGAAAAATGTCACTACAGTTGTTTTTGGTGAAGGACGTGTAAAAGTGCTTTATTTTAAATATGAAAAGACACTGTATGTCATGACAGAGCGAAATCACATGACCTCTGCTTGCATTTTTAGATGCTTTTAGTGTAAACCGAACGCTTCATTCTACACTGTCTGTTTCTGCATTTGTTCTGTTGCTCTGTTCAGATTTGTTCTATTTTTAATGTCCATGAAAGCATGATTTAAAGGCACGGGTGGGGGGAAGGGGTCTGTAGTGGGGCCAAACTCTGCCCCAAAAGAGACGGCCCTTTAAGGATGCATCTGTTGTGTTGAAGGACAATATCCAGTCCAGGACGTTAATGTGTTTGCGGGTGGAAAAGAACGCAAGCGGCTCTCCGTACAAACCTAAAATGCACACACACACACACACGTCCCCGACCCGAAGCGAAAAACAGATGTCATAACTCATTGACATAATGCTTAAATTAAATACAGAAATGCACTGCATGCTTGTGTTTCTAATCAAGTGTTGTTTGCAGTGCATTTAGAGTTCATTACATGAGTTAATGACCTTGTAAAAATGTGGAAACAAGTTTAGCAAACCCACACTTGTAAAATGCTGCCTCAGTTAAACTAAGCTTGGCAGTGGATATATAACGTAGTGAAAGAGTCATTAAAACTACACGCCAATCACCATGACATTTCAAATGCAACTGGGTTATTTAAACGCATCTCACTATAGTGTGGATCTTTTTGGCAAATGGTTGGTTTTGTTGCTCCGTTGGGTCTGTGGTCGGTTCCTCGTGTGTTTTCGCTCGACTCTAATTATTCTTTATGGTTTGGATGGATTTCTTGTTAACTTTCGGAGCTCAAAATCTTGACTCGTGTTACGCGGTGATGTCAGCAGAGGTGCGGTGTGTTTATATGTTACAGGGCCGAGGGCAGATCGACCAAACTCTGGGAACAGGAAATGACAAATTAAAGCTAACCGGCACGACTCGATCCAAAAACAAATATTTGAACAGAAACGCAATGAGATAATGAGGTGTGCAAAAATGTCGGCCTAATACACGTGCGGAGCGTGAAGGAAAGAATGTTTTATGGAGTAGAAAACCAGAGCTGTGTAAACATTGCACTTCTCTAGTAATGATTACAATATGACAACTGATTATTCTCAATAATTAAAGATTTACCATGTATCAACATCATGGTAAACATCCAGTTGTGTAATTGCTTGTGCGGTATAATTTGCATTAAAAACACTTTCATTTATAGCACTGGAATTCATTTGCACAACGGATTCATTCTGAAGGGCAGGATTTTCATCAATTTCGATTAAGATGGTAAACGTCTGTCTAAAAGCAAAATAAAATCACACATGCTTCAGCATGTGTAGAGACTCAGAGTTGAACATGAGGAGGAAATTCTCTCCTGTCTTCCACTCATGTGTTGTTTGATTTCCAACAGAGGGCAGTACAGTTTAGAGGAAGTGCACACACACACACACACACACACACACACACAGCCAGATAGTGCTAAGTGACTACTTGAAGTATTCATTAAGAATATTATTATTATTATTTTAATATATGTAGTTCTGACAGATCCTACCACTGTATAATATAATATAATATAATATATATATATATATATATATATATAAATACATATATAGTTAATATTAGGTAATGATAACCCTAACTGTTATATATCATGCATTTGCCTTACATGTAATTATATATCATGACCTAATATTAACTATATAAATTATATATAT
>JAUCNO010001612.1:385671-399992 GCA_032353835.1 Enteromius viviparus | reverse complement strand
TACATATAAGGCAAATTATAAAAAAATACTAATTTTTTTTATAGATTTTAACATTGACTGTTAATTCAGACACTTATATATTTAATCCATACAATTACTGATAACAATATAACAATTAAATAATTTAACTTAATGGTTTATTCATATTATCTATTTTAAATACTAATTAATTGAATTAATATATCATTTAATATTTATAATATGTTTACAGAATTATATTTATGAATGAATGTTGATTTATTTACATTTATTTTTACAATTGATCCCTATGCACTGCCTAGTGTTAATATGCACAGTATACACAGAGTTATCGTAAATGGTTTTCATTGTGACAATATATTATTGCAGCAAGCCAGCATCACAAAGAGGGAAAGAGTTGGAGTGAAAAAAGGGGGTTGTTGGTGGCCCTGTTTTTTTTTTTTTTTTTTCTCTGCCCTGTGCGCACCGGTGTGCATGCAGAGCATTTGTATGTATATATACAGCGGGAGTGTGGACGGGCGGATGGGGTGGAGGAGAGGAGGATGGGGGTTGCTGGTGGCCATGCAGGCGGACAGGTAGATGAAGAATGGCCCGTCGTCAGACGCTGATTTCTGAGATTGCTAATGATGCCCGGACAGCAAGACTGGAGCCGACACTAATGAAAGGTGCAGCAACTCTGGAACCTCAAGGGGTTCGATTTAAGAGAGAGAGAGAGAAAGTACGAATTAACACAGCACCACCAGAGCTGCAGGGAAAAAGGGCTGCAACCTCCCCCCTCTGTAATTTTTAAGACTGGTTCCAACCTTTCTTTTTTAAACACTCTTTTTTTGGGGGTGGGATTCGCAGATGATATTCTTCAGGGGAATGTCTCGTCTCCACGAGAGGGGCTGGAGTGTGTTTCTAGACTTGGATGCTTTACTATAATTGCATTAAAGTCTGTCGTTGTTGAAAACTCTCTCTCCCTTTGTGGAACAAGCTCTTTTCTGCTGAGATTCTTGACACGTTTGCTAACATTAGGACGGTGTTTCACTTCAGCCCTTTTTCCATGCAGCACTGCATTTGCACACATTTTTGGCTAAACTGAGCAATTACATTCCACTCATTACAAGAGGAGAAAGTCAGGGAAGTTTACAAGAAGTACTCTATCTGAGAGAAAAACTGTAATACTGTAAAGTCTGATAACACTAAAAACAATAACCATATGCTGTGTGTGACATCTTGAAGTCTTAACATCCAGATTAGTAAAATGGCTTTATGTATTTATAAAATGTTGGCAATATCATATTACTATCATTATTTTTAATAATCATAATAAACAATTCAGTTCCTTACCATAAAAGGTAGTAGATGTAGTAGGCTTGGTGACAGAGTCCAAATTAAATACTTGCCAAGTACTAAATACAAGTAACACTGTACTGATTTAAATGGGTTGGAGAGAAAATAAAAATGTACTAACAGCTGAAAAATAATACATAAATCCATTTTTTGTAAGAATGATAATCTGGAAGTTGGAGAAAAAATGTGTTATGTGAACGTATATTCAAATCCAATATGTAAAAAATACAGATTAATTTGCATGTCTTTTAACAATTTTACCATCATAAGTTTATCTAGGACACTTTCTTTTCTCTCTCTCTCTCTCTCTCTCTCCAGAACTCCATGTGGTGACACATATGTTGAACATTTCTCGTATGCAAGGAACCAGAATTAAAATAAGAACATCTTTTTTTCTTTATGTTTTTGTGACAGCAGAGGTTTATACAGATGCATGTACAGTCAATATGCCAGTGGTTAAATAATTGTAAAACATTTACGAAACGCTGCTTTTAATTAATTTTAATGTTTAAAAGCATTTATTTGAATATTCTAATTTAGGAATTATTTTTTTTTTCAACTTATTTACTTATTTAATGCTGTCAAATGATTAATCGCATCCAAAAATATTTTATGTAAACAAAACCTTTTATTTTGGATGTGATTAATCATGATTAATCATTTGACAAAATTATTATTATCATTAAGATTTTTTTAAAATTATTATTTTGCACTGAAAAACGCAGGTTTAAATGTATGCATATTTGTTATTATATATTAAATAATTGTAATAAGCATAATAATGTGCAATAAATATTTTAATTATACGATTTCATTATAAATTATTTTAGAATATTTGTATACATTTTAACAATAATACAGTTTGATAGCAGGTAACAATTAAATAAATAACAGGTCAATAAAATTTCCAAATAGCACAAAAAAAAAAAATATATATATATATATATATATTTGGTGCTTTTAAGTGCAGTCTAGCTCATATGTTTCTATAAATATTTATGTATTAAAAATAATTTCACGATTCAGTATTTGTATATTTTCAGTGCTTCTGTATGTCATAGTCTCTGGACTGTAACTGCGAGTTGCTCTCGCGACACAGCGTCCAGCAGACTGCAGTTGACTGTCACACCACCGGATCAGTTCTGCGGCTTTGTGCCCGTGCCTTTGATGGTCACCTCGCGTTGGCCTCTTAGCCCCCCGCCTGGCTGGGCTCTCCACCTACAGGGTGTGTGGCTCTCAGATACCGCCCAGAACTCCAGGAGAGGAGGAGAGAGACGGACGGACAGAGGAGAAAGATTCTCAGAGATAGGCCTGTCCTTTAGTCTGCACTGACCTATCCAATTCCCCGCTCTTCTGCCTGTCTGCCTTTGAACCGCTGACATTGAGTGACTGTTCACTCTGCCTCAGCAGCTGGCTTTGCCGCATCTAATACAGACCCATGCTGTTTTAGCCCCTTTCCAGCGAGAAAGATAATGAAAGATTCAAAAATAATATTTGTTTTGGCGCTGCTACCTTTATAATGAAACGGATGCCCTTGACCGAGGGAGAAATGGCTTTTTTTTGTTCGCTGGCCTGTTTCTGATCAGTGTTTGTGGGTCAAAATACTGTTTTATTCTTCAGCGATTTCGTATTTCAGTCATGCGGCGGTGTGTTCTGTACTACTCACTTTATTCTCTCTCTCTTTGGTAGGTTTGACTCCTGCCCGGTGCAGGAAGTGCATGTTTCGCTGTAATGCGTGTCTTCTAGCCGCTTGTTTTAAATTCAAAAGAAAAGAGGCCACATGTGTTCCTCAGAGCAGACTAACTCGCCTAACCTGTACCGGTTCTATTTTTCCGCTGAATAAAATATAGCCGGTCATGTCCTGCGATAAATAATATATTTCTGATTATAGATGTAGCTACTTTCAGTGCACCCCGCAAAATCCACAACCATGAATTTCCTTATGTTTTTCCATTTGAAATATTTCATGTTACAGCCATTGCCCACCCTATACAAAGATATGAATTATTAATTCTAAAGGACTGGCTGCTGAGTTTTTTTCTGAAAGAGCAGGAGATCTGTGGTCAGGGACTGAAATACTTCTACTTTTCCCTTGGAAATCCCGCTCTGTTTCACATTCGAACACGGAATAGAGATTCGGCCTGTTCTCACCTAGTGTGAATTCTGAGACCAAATGTAAAATGTAACAATGCATCCCTGTGGACGCTGAGCTGAGGATACTGTTGGCCTAAGAATACAAAGAGCAGCTAATTTTACCAGGTAATGGATTTAACAGAATAGTTCACTTGCTTCAAAGGCATCCAACGGTACTCGTTATTGCTCTCCTTAAAAACCTCTAAAAGCAGACTTAGATGGGTTTCTGAATAAACTGGTCTGCCGGCTGGTTTTGATAACTTTTTAGTTGATGCGGCTGAAAGACAGGGATAAAGCAGATTAAGTTTGGATTCCACTTTATGAGTAGCATGAACTGCATTTAAAAGCTGGTGTATTGCATGTATAGAAATATTGCAATTTGAGAAATGAATGTTTAAATCAGATTATGTTCAAGTCAAGGGGATGATGCTCATCATCTGAATAATTCCACCAATCTTGCAGAGGAAACTGAGATTTGGCTGCTTCCAGAAGGAAAATCTACAGCAGAAGTTGGATCTGTAAAACTGTCCTCCCCGTTGGGTTGCTCTTGGCCGTTCGTTGACTAACTGTCTGCTCTGTATCTAAATTCACAAATATTCTCTTTTCTTTTCTTTTTTTCTTTCTTTAACTTTTCAGAACAGTACGAAGTCTGATTGGATTTCACTTAGTGCTCTCAGCACATTCATGTTCAGCTAAATGCATTGGACATTAAGAAAACATTTCTGGGTTACGCTGCTCACTTACACAGACGTGGGTGATCAATGCGCACATTATGCTCCAATTTTTTTGTTTCCTGGGCAACATAAAGTGCAACCATTCACCCTCCGCTGGAGTTTAACATTTGAGATTGTTGGCCTCTGGTTACCCTCCTGCCAGCATGCCTGAGATACCTCAACACACACACAAATTTACACACAGGACATCGAATCGTAATTGAGCTGCCACAATCTTTCCAAAATACCATGTTTCTACCACACAGAGCTCATCCTGCTTCTGAGTATAGATTTTTAATTGCGGCAAGATCAGTGTGGCGACTAACTCCATTTGTTTGTCCAATAAAAATGGCTATCGGTCAGCTTTTGAGATGTAATGATATTCCACATGTGTGGTAAAATAAAGCAATAAGACATAAGAGGTAGGGTTTTACAATGGCTTTACCATAGAGATTGCTGTAGACTGCTTTAATTGCTTAAAATTACTGGATCTATGGAAGTAAGTGGCTGATTATTTTTGGGAAAAGAAATGAGCAAAAAAAGCTACCAAGAATTTTCTCCTAGTTAATCAATGTAAATTAAAAATAAATAAATAAATAAAATGTTGGATTTAAAAATCAAACTTCTAAAATGTAATAAGAAGTAAAATATAATTTGTTTTTGGAAAAAACATTTAAAGCATTTTCATTAGTTAAGAAGTATATATTTTCTAATAAATAAATAAAAATAAATAAAAATCAGACTTTTAGACTGCATTATATTAGTGTTTTATTTGCAGTTTAATTATAGGTGAAGTTACCAGGTGTGTTTTCTTGTTTCTGCATTTTGGTTAAAATAGAATTGAATGTAGTGTTTCTCAGTCACAAAAAAATAATAATAATTTTGGATATGTATCAGTGTTGTGAACGGAATCTATCACCAGAATTTAAAGCCCGATCTGTTTTATGGAAGAAATTGTAACAGGCATGTACAAACCCGTCTGAATTATGATTGTAAAAGCTTGATGCTGATGTCAAGAAATTGCTTAGTTTATTTGTCTAGCACTTTGTCTTGTTGAAAGTCTCGAGTTTTAGTCTCAAGTTTTTGTTCCTTCATATTTTGGTTCCCTTGAAAAGCATTTATTTAGAAAGTAAATGTTAGGGAGAGCGTGATGAAAAGCAGCCCCCTGTTTTGTTTGTGTGTATGAGCGAGTGTGTTGGACGGGGTTTGGGCAGCTGGTTTATGTGGATGTGTTATGGGGCCTCCACGCAGGTTTTGTGGGGGTTTCAGGGTGGCACCAGCGCCAGACAGCCTGAGAGTCTGGGCTCTATCAGCGCCGACTCACCCCAGACGGAGAACTCCAATCTGGGCTGGAGGAGCGCAGGGGGAGGCCTGGCTCTCTGGCTGCGCAGAGGGCCGAAAATTGAAAGGAACGTGTTGCTTTGACAGCGCGTGTGATTGATGACGCCTGGCTACTGACAGATATGCTTTAAAAAGTTTTCAGTGGTGCTCTTATACCTCTGAAAAGTCCAATCCTCACTCACACACACACACATACGCACAAACAGACAGACAGTGTGGTCAGGTGTGAGTGAGTTATCGCCAGGATGGAGAATCAGCCTGCGTGAAGCGAACACACCTTTATTTCTCAGGAGGCTAATTATTTCTGCTGAAAAACAGAGACGGAACACAACATGGAGCGAGTGCATTCCAAATGAACTAAATCAGAAATTAGCCCGTGTAGTACATCCACAAACCCATTTGCTCAGTCGAGTGTTGTGTCTTGAAAAGGTGTCAAAACGATTACTATTTTGAAGAGGCTTGAATAATTTCCATGATGCGTGACAATTAAAAACGATCTCCCGTTGCTCGTTTAGGGAAGACAACAGTCAACAGCTTGTGTGAGTACCAGCATGCTCTTATAAAGAGACGTCAGTCATGTGACTTTAATCCTGCACCACCCAAAAGTAGTGGTGAATGTGATTGTGAACGCAGTGTGATCATTTTCATCCAGTCACTTTTATTTCTTTAATACTTTATACTATGCAAATTGTATCAAAGCAACTTCATAGAGAAATAGCACAATCGATTATAGAAACGTAACTGGAGAAAAATATTTTTAATATTTTAAATTTTAAATTAAATTAAATTAAATTAAATTAAATTAAATTAAATTAAATTAAATTAAATTAAATTAAATTAAATTAAATTAAATATTTTTTTATTATTTATTATTATTATTTATTTATAATGGGTGATAAATTAGTAATTTTGAACCTGGAGTATATTTGTAACAGTAGCCAAAAATGGGTCAAAATTATTAATTATTCTTTAATGCCAAAACTCATTACAATATTAAAGAAAAATCATGTTCTATTAAGATATTTAGAACATTTTTTACCATAAATTTATTAAAAACTGATTTATTATTTTTATTATCTGCATTGCTAAGTACTTAATTTGGACAACTTTAAAGGTGATTTTGTCAATATTTTAGATTTTTTTTGCACCCTCAGATTCCAGATTTTAAGTAGTTGTATCCCAGTGGAAAGCTTATTTATTCAGCTTTCAGATGATAAATAAATCTACATTTTTTAAAAATGTAAACTTAATACAGGTTTCGGTAACAATTTATGTTTTTGCTGAGATTTGTTACTGAATTATAATATACAATATATAAATATACATATATATATATATATATATATTTATATATATAGTTGAGGTCCCACAGGCGACCTTTAGGTGGTGCTGAAAGAAAATCACTATACAGCGTTTTTTTCCCCTTACACCACATGCTCTGCGATCTCACCGTCTTCTCTCTCGGTATAGAAAGCATGATTTTGGATAGCTGAGTTCCAGTGGAGCTTTGTTATGCCCACAGGCTAATGTCTGTGGCCGGTCTGGGTCGCTCCCTGCTCTTTCGAGAGCAATCGGATCACTCCATATTTCATATTTTCCCCGAGCGGCGCTCTGGAAAACTGACATGCAGCTTTTGGGTCACACCCAGCTTCGCTCCACTCCGGGACCCTTCCTGCAGTGTCTCCCTCGTTATTTTTAGTGGCAGTGTTGCATTGTGGGTAGAAAGGCAGAATGCGTCCTGGCGCAGATACAGAGAGATCTTTGGTGTGCGTTCTCAGTGGCATACATACAGTCAACACAGCAGCGAGAACATGCTGTGGCCTAGATTTCACAACAATATGGCAGCTCTCTGTGAGTTTTCACTCCCAAACTTGTTTGAAAACCCGCACATGACGTGCAGTTCAATTAACGCCAGCGGGGAATTGGGTTGCACCGTGTTCTTTGTATTTCCGATCGGTGACACAAATTCTCCTGCATTGTTTTTAGCAGGATGCCTCGGAAACTTTGCCACTGGAACCCGAGTGTCTGGGAGGTTTTAGTTGTGCTTCCACAACTCTTCGGCGCAAAAAAGAAAGAGAGTTTCAATCCGGCGTATATTAAAACTGTTGGGACGCAGTGGGCCGCTCGGCTCTGGGCGTAATTTGGTTGATCTATAATATTAATTTTAAAGAGCATCCCTACTGAGCACGCTGAACCACTGTTGACCACTCAAGCCATATAAATCTGTATTGAGCAGAGATATTAGCCAAGCTAAGCTCTAATAAAGTAATATTGCTTAAGCCTTAATACATGTACTCAGCACCCGATAAGCTGCCCAAGAGATTCAGCATTATTCAAAATGTATGTGATTTCACCAGGCTTTCGTTAGAAATGAGTAACTCCCTCTCCATCTCCGGTCAATGTTCGGGAGAACAGATGTTTTCTATTCCGCCGTTATTGGGCGTTTGCATCGCAGTACGTGAACATGCACCGCACCTTGTAATTAAAATATGAGTTTTGTGTAAAGGGAAGAATGAACTCTGAACCCCGTGTTGACACAGGTACGAGCAAACTCTGATTTCAACCTCTCCAGACCTTTCCGACGGCAAAACAAATGACACTATTTGCATGTGCTCTTGTTTTTTTGCTATTCCTGTGTGTGTTATGTTAATCAGAAACATTTGCGACCCGGGGGGTATTACATGCGAAATGTGCATTTTCAGTTTTCTTCACAAATGCACTTTATTGTTCCGTACCGAGTTTGCTTTCCTCTGGAGAGCTCCGACTTTTGGCTTGCGAACTCTCTAGAGCCCACAGGCTGGTTATCACTCACTATCACCAATGAAGAAACCGGCTGCCGGTGATTATTAAACACGGCCCTGTAAATTCACATGCTCCAATAAGTGACATATTTCAGAGAGCTATCAGCCAGACAGCAATTACCTGCTGTTGGCACATCCAGACGGAGGTTGTGTTTAGTCTGGAGGAGTTCTGTTATAGCCTGGTGCTTCTTGTAAAACTATTTAGTTTCTTATCTACAAGTGGGGGACAATTATAATGTACTTTCTATTAACAGCAGACTAGCCATTCTAAATAACAAAATGAAATGTCCCTAAGAAACATATTTTAATAATCATTGCATATTGTATTGAAAAAAATAAAAAAAATAAAATTAAATTAGTTTCTTGTCACAAGGTCACATTTTCTATTTTTACATTTATAACATTTGTATATACAAACAATATTTTTCTTTAAATCATCATTATTTTTTAAAAATGTTTTCTTTTTGTTCTAATCACAGTGTTTTAAACATAATCATCTTTTTTTGAGAAATGTGTTTTAATTTGTGATCAATTAATTTTTTTATCAATTTATGTATACTAGGCTTTTCAGCATTGAAAATAATAATTTAAAATAATTTTCCATCAGAAATAGTTGAAATTCTGAAGGGTTTTTACTTTTTTAGCTGAACAATGGCACTATTGTGTGTGTGTGGTTCGTTCCCATTTATTAGTTTTTATTTTATGTGTCATCATTTTCAAAACTGACAAAAAATTGGCAGTTCTTAACAACCTCATCTAAAAAGCGGCATCATTTCATGAAATCAGCAGCACACGCATCAGTATTTGGGTATGTATATGAACAAATTAAAATGTTTGTGCTATAAATGATTCCATACTGATGATGAAGCTCCTAAAAATATATAATTTAATTTCAGTTTTGGCTAAAACATCAGTACTATATTCAAGTTGGCACCCTTATGTTAGCTAATTCTCTTTATTTCTATTCTGCCAGGTATCCTGTTAATTTCCTTGACATTATGTAAATAATCTGCTTGTAATGAATAAACTGAAGCGCCTGAGCTTGACCAGAGCACATTCAGAAAATCTACTGTATTTTTAAAAAAGAAACCACGTTCAGTTTTTGAGAGACACAGACGTGAAATGCAACTGCATAACAGGAATGACCCATTTATAATATATTACAATACAAGGCTTCAGAATGCTTTTATGAAACATGAAACAGCCCCTGAAAATGTCTGTCCATCTCATTCTGAGTGAGCAAAGCCCATATGCTGCTCGGATCGGGTTTCATCAGAAAGCCAGTGTGAAAGAAGCTGTTAGACATCAGGCTGATGGCAATCATTTCAGCAGAGAGTCGGGCTACTGCAGGCCAAGAGCTTAAAGTGCTTAATTTACCTGACCTCTGACCCCGGGCCTGTCATGTGACTATTGATTTTCAATAGCTGAAAGATCCATACCACCCAGCGTGTGGACTGCAGCGAAACACCCCCTCCCGCTACCCCAAACCCTGTTCTCACTAATTGGTGGTTGTGGTAGTTGGTGGTGGGGAGGTGGAGTATTTATTTTACCTTTAACAAGGAGGCAAAGCAAAACCAACTCCATAATGAAGTCCAGAAATCTCGCTTCATCTTGATATATAAACACTCCTCCTCTTGAGCACACACATCTGATTGTTTGTTTGTTTGCTTGCGTATGCATTCATTCATTCTTGAAGAGTTAGGCACTATAGAGCCAGCCTGACCTCACAGCAAATAAAATGAGATATCGAGTAAAGGTCTTCATTGTGGCTCGTGTCACTTCAACTGATGCATATTTGCCTATTGAACTGAATCTTCCTTAACCTGGTTTACCTTTAATCAGCTAAATGACAATACATAATATGCAGATTAATGATAATGATAGTGATGCAAATTTAGCATATGCTAAACAATGCAACAATGCAAAAAAATAAAGAAATTTACATTTTATTTTGCAAGGGTGTGATATTTTAGCGTAATTGAGATCCTATTATGGTTTTTGTTAATATTTTAAATTAGTTACATGTATATATTTATATTCTTACAATTTATATTATATATAATTTATATATATATATATTTTTATATATATTTTTTTTTTCTAAAATTTGTGTTTGTATTTATTTATACATATTAATATACACTAAAAAGTGAAAAACTTTAGTTTAAAACTTAAAACTTTTAGAGTAAAAACTCTCTTTTTTTTCAAGTTAGACCAAATAAAAATTATTCTTTTTTTAATGGTTTAAGTTTTAGCATGGACACATTAAATTGATCAAAAGTGACAATAAAAGTGGTTTGTAAAATTACAAAATAATTATATTTCAAATAAATGCTGTTCTATGCATTAAATAATACAAAAATACATTTTAAAATATGAAAAATAGAAAACAGATTAAAAAAGTATTATTTTTGATCAAATAAAAGCAGCCCTAGCAAGCATTAGAATTATTTTTTTATGTCCAAACTAATTTGTATTTATGCACACTGTATATGAGTTTATTTGTATAAGCTTCTGTCCATCTATGTTCATAAGCATAACAGATCAAAACAGTCGAAACGACTAAATTAGTGCAACAAGGTGCCTAATAGGATCATTAACCTCTGTCGCTGTATGTTTTGGCCATTGCATGAGTGTCTGCGTGTGTGTTTTAGCGTGTGCACGCACGTGTGTGTATGTGTGCCAGGCTGGTACGTGGCAGATTGCAGGAACAGGCTGACTGTTAGCGGCTAGCTCAGCAGTGCCGAGCTCGATCTGCCATCTTCCCGTGGATTTACAGCTGACGCTGTGGTACTTCAATTAGCTCTATAGCACACAGATGTTGCTTAAATGTGCCTGCTAATGATACTGCAATAAGCGTGAGATTCATGCCATATTCACAGGCACGTAAATTTCTCAAGTGGCACAATTAAAGGGGGAATACAGGATGGGCGGCAGAGAGGTGGCAGACCCTCCAGTTGGAAAACTGCAGGTCTGATCTGTAATGGGTCACCATGCCATTCCGCTTTAATGCTTTATTTCACTCAGACTAGGTTTTGTTTTTGCTAAAGAAAGCAAAACGGCATTTTCTGCAGGCTTTGTTGTCTGAATGTCTTCAGAGTGGTGCGTAATATTTGAATGCTTTTTTTAACAGTTTCAGGGTAAAAGAAGAAATACAATATGCGGATGAGTAAATTATACAGTAAGTTATACTGCGTTAACATGAGACTCTTATCATGCGATAAAAAAAATATCGCCGTTAATCTATTCACAAAGTTGTGTTGGGAGCTGGGTCTATACTATGCAAGCTATGATGATGTTCAGATTGATATTTTAGCGTGGATGTATACCTAGCTGAATTGCACTGTAGCTCTATTAGGCCGGGACTAGTTTTCTAAACTACTGTATGCTTGAGCTTCGATTCACCTGTCGTCCGTGATCTTCATGTACCATTTCAGACGGGACTAACATCTCTGTGTTTATTACAGAGGTGAGAGGGTGTGTTTTGTACATCTGGGCGTCACAGAGATCACATGCTCTGTATGCATGCATTGCAAAATATATTAAATGTAATAGCATTTACAGCATATTGCATTGGCCAAAACACACAAGGAAACGCTTTGTGAAAAAGAATATCTCTTTTTTTTTTAAATGGCATATTTGTAGCAAGCTGAAAATACATTGCATGGATCAAAAACAACTTTTTTTCTTTTATGGGAAAAATTATTAGGATATGAAGTAAAGATCACATTCCGTAAAGATATTTAGTAAATTTCCTACTGTAAATATATAAAAACTTAATTTCTCATTAGTGATATGCATTGCTAATTTCCACAACTTTAAAATAGAGATTTTCTCTTTTTATTTTTTCTGTACCCTAAAAATTAATACTATTAATGTTGATGATGATTATTAATATTTTACGCATTTATTTATTATATATAATATTCCTGTATTATATGTAAATATACAGTATGTAACTTAAAATAAAAATTATTACTGGTATTGATATATAAATATGATAATAATTTGTATTAATATTTATTATTTATTATAATAATTATAATATAATAATATAAAATGTAATGTTATGCTACAACATTTTTATAAATGATATTTTGGTACTGTATAGCGCATGTATTTTATATATAACTTTTACTATATAACTTTTAATATTATTGAAGTTTTTTTTATTCCTATTATATATATATAATTTTACATAAAATTATATCTTTGTTCCTATACTGTATATATAATACACAAAATTACATACACACCTACACAACTGGTAAAATGTAGCGCTGACAGAACTTCTGTGTCTGTGTGTATTGGAAGGTCAGGAGGTCATTTTTCCATCGCTGTGACTTCAGGCAGATCTACTGACCCAAACACTGTAGATCCAGTATTTCTCTTCACTGCCTGTGGAGACCAGGAAAAAAGCTTCCGCTCTCCTTTTCTCTTACTCCTGGATCTGAAAAAAGAAAAAAAAAAGAAAAGGGGAACTGTTTGATAGAAAGACAAAAGAATAAAAAGAGAGTCAATGCCAGTTTATCAGTTTTATAAGTGACAGATGTACAGTTCTGACAGGCCACCCTTGAACTCAATGCAGCATTTATATTCACACAAATAATGACAAACCTAATAATTCTTCAGAAAACAATGGCAGCTGAACATAAAAAAAACAAAATGCAGCTATTTATAGATTATATTTCATTAAAACTAATTCACAGCCTGTGGCGTGCTGTTTCTTTGATATATTAACAAAACAAACAATGTATTTTACATGAAAATTCACAATGTATGTATTTTTCAGAGCTGCAGGAATTGCTATGCTGGCTGTCACAGCAGATAGATCAATAAAAATCATCATAAAAGAACAGCAAGGAAACAGTTTCCTGTTCTCGTATGAGATAATCACTGTTCATTTATCCTGCGACGGTGTGACAGATATGAATACTGGTTATTCATAATAGTCGGTTAACCCTGATTTTGTTTTCCCTGCAAAAACAATGTTCTCATGCAAGTCAATCAAGTTGCGTCGCTTTCATGGCTAAATCATATCATAGGCAATGACAGGTATGATGTTGATACATTAACACAAAGGTGTTTGGCTGCCTTTGTTCCCATGATGCCTTTGAATTCATGGCGTGTGTCATAAATATCTTTGTGCCAATCAAAACGCGTTCGACATTGCTGTCGGGCGGCTGTCCTTGATTCTGTCAAATCATCAGGACCTCATTGGGACTTTGGGAAGTTGGCGTCCTTGGTGATGTTTTGTAGTTTGTTTACATGTTTTAATGGACGTCGCCTCACTGACAGGAACAATTCAGGGTTCAGTGCACTCATTTGGAGCTGCGCACAATGATCGCATGTTGTTTTTTTAATTGCTAGGAAGCCAGCTTGGAGACTAAGGCCTGCAATCTGCCCAAAGTTTGGACTCTCGTTCTGACGTCACCCATTCACTGCAGTGCACTACATTTCTCCAAACACAGACAATGAAAAAACAAACTCATCTAGATTGCTTGGATGAGCTGAGCATGAGAACATTTTCAGCAAATTTTCACGAGTTCGTACTTGTAATAGGCATAAATTAAGCATTTTATGCATGCTGTCCGGGGAGAGGGCTTGGAGCTCTGCAGACTCCTGAGCTCTAGGGATTTTTATCCCTTCTTGTTCGTGAGGGGCGGACAGAGGTTTGTACTATTTATAGGAGGTTTCTCTTGCTCTGATAGGATGATGACATGATTAGGAAATGAGGAGCCAGCCGGGCTTAATACTCGTGCGTGCTCCTCCCGAAATTTGTTTCCAAACATCATTTTGGGCACCCGCTTCTGATGTTATCACTCGATTGAATGGGTCGTTATCAGCCCATTCATATGGGTCAGTAGAGGTCTGCTGCACCTACTAGTAGGCTTAGAAGGCTGTTATCATCCATAGGACTACTGGGCATGCGCACATCCATCGAACATTTCTTTTTTCTAACACTTTACATCAATAATACTGTTTTTCTATCATGGTAAAGGGTAGGTGTTAGGGTTGG
>JAUCNO010001612.1:347436-377880 GCA_032353835.1 Enteromius viviparus | reverse complement strand
TGAAATGATTTGAAAGCACCTGTACCCTACATTTATATATATATATATATATATATATATATATATATATATATATATATTACATATAAATAAATATATTACATATAAATAAAAATATGGATTTTCTGACTGCAGGTAAACAAATGACAGGACGTTTGCATTTGTTTCGCTGTAGTTGGATTGCAGTGTCTTCACCTCTGTGCTACTCGGCTGGGGGAAAATAATGTAATGGATCATTTCTTCTGAATATGTATTAGACCTCTCAAGCATAGCTGGACTGCTCGGTAGAATATATTCCAGAAGTACACCTTTTAGGGCCAAGTTCAAGGTTATCCTCCCATTTAAATAAGCCTGTATATGGCTGTGTGCATGTTTTTTGAGTGATTAACTCGTCACTTTGCACCAAGAGCCATAGCCAGGAATTAAATTGAGAAAAAGCAAAAGAAGAAAAAAAAAAAGCGTACACCCTGCTACAGTACAAAGGCCCCCAGCTAGCTTTGAAACATACAGGAATGTAGCAAAAGGAGACGAATGCTGATTTAATTACATCCACCGTGCAAAGGAAGAGAAAAGGTGCTTCATTAGCATGAGTTTGTACCTGGTTGTTGTGTGGCATCCCGTACAGCGCTTCCACAAGGTCAGCGGCTCTCTTTAGCAACACCTCCTGCAATATACAACATAATCAGTCATAAAGACATATAAATACCATCAGCCAGTACATTGCACATGAACAATAAGCGTGCATGTGGGTCCGGGTAAATTATAAGCTCTTTATCTCTGGTTGGGAAAAAATACACAAGCTGACGAGCGGAAATAAAACAGTTTTAATTATATATTATCAAATGCATTCTTTTATTTCTTAGTCACATTTCATTTGACTTAGTTAGACTAGTGAAGTGGTGTGTAACCTAAGCTAAATGAGTCAACATAAGGACTTGCGTTTCAACGACGTGGCCTTGTGGGTATTAAACAAACAAACACTAGCACGCCGCACCGAGTCAAACACAGACGCTGCGTTCGCCTGCTAATTCCATGCACTTTAGCTCAGAAGAACAATGAGTCATTTTCCATATCTTAATTAAACTGGCAGAGTCCTCAAAGACAACATCTCACCCCTAATTCATGCCCCAAATTTGCAGAAGAGTTCAATGCCCATTCCTCTTTCTTCAGGACAATAAAGTGAATTAGCTCGGGTTAATCTAGTTCTTTCATAATGACATTAGGAAATTTTTCAATTAACCCTCTTTCTCTGGCTGTTGTAAAGGACTTCATAAACGACTTCCTCTCCAGAGCGGGCTGAGAGGCTGTGCCCTGGGACACGGACGCCGGGAACTCTCGCTTATCCCCGTCTGCAAGCTTTCCCTCGACTTATAACACAACAAGGATTAACCTGCCGCTTATTTTCCCTTCAAAAATCACACCTAAGCTGCCAACGAGGTGCGTGCGGCAGGGTCTCCAAAGCATTGCGCACAGGTTGCCGCTTGCTTAGCTTTTCCAAAACGTACTTTTTTGGAAATTTACATGATATTGTTGTCGCAGTTTAGTACGTCTTAAACTTGCTGACTTGCTTCTTATCGATTTGGGGGTCGCGTTTGAGTGTAACCACATTCACGGCGTTGTCCTTGCGGGTGCGAAGCGTGGAGCGCCTTCATCATGGCTCGATGGCTATTTCATTCCCATGCACAAGCGCCATGTTGGATCCATATTTATCAAGATTAATCACAGGCCCGTGCGTTTTATAGAGACGCACTCCAAACCTGAGCCTAACCGGATGACTGCTTCTTCAAATGGGCATTTACCTCTGAAATTGGGGGCTACGTTTCATGTTGCATGCGCCTAGTTTGCATACAAATAAAGAATTACACTTGTCATTCAGCAGGTAGTGTCAATGAAAGGCGCAGCTGTCCTAGTCCGGCTCTCGGCTCTCTCTAAGCAAGATTAAGTGTTTTTCTGAGCCGCTAATAACTACTCATCATTTCAGTCATCATATCACAAGACGTCTTACATGCCTCCCAATTTCACCCGACGATTATCGCAATTAACGTCGGCGAAACCTTGCCCCGCCCGACACCTACTTGAACTTCTTCTCCATATGTCGGCCAAGAGGAGACGTAAGGATATAGTTTTAAGAAAACGACGCATACCCTCAACTCTAATCTGTCATTTGCCACGAGGTGCGTTTCCTAATGAACCGGATTTAGCGGCGCTCGCTGAAGTGGGAGTCTATGCGTGTCGAACACGTCGGCAAATCGGTGGAGGAGGCTGTGAATGAGTTTGTTTTGTTCCAGCATGCCCCTCTCATCCTCACGGCCTCACGCTGAGAATATGATTAGCGGTGAGCGGTGTTTGAAAGGCATTTCCATGTAAATTTCAGAGCGGCGGCGTTAAGTGTAATTGACTCCCCTTCTTTTTCCGCATCGACACGAGATTCCAAGTTAGACCGGGAACTATTTAAGCCCGAAACGATCCCAGGGCTTGTTTCGTGACAAATGCGAGGGCTTATTATTACAAGAGCTCATTGTTCCGCTGGTGGATGAGAATCGTTTAAATGGAAAACTTGTTATTATCACTCTTGAATATCGTGAGTCGTATATATCACCACTGTTAAAGAAGCCAAGTGAGGTGAGGGGCTGGAGGTGCTAATGTCATTATAAAAGTGTAAAGCAATTATTCTGTTAGTTCTTGCCTGAGGTGATGAATACATTGAGAAGTACGGGGCCGATACGTGTAGCTACCTCGCAAAAGCAGAGAGAGAGAAGATGAATTTTAATGCATGGGTAATTGCTCAACATGAATGCATTTCTAATAATTTTTCTTGGATATTAGATTGAACGGGAAGCGGAATAGATTGGTGTTTGCGAGCTGAAACAGGATGCAAAGAGGCTAATGGAACCTGATGAATGCGAGAATACGGCCGACAGGTTACCACTATATGATTCGCAATAAAGATTATTTGATGGCACGTAAGCGAACGTATGAAGCCTGATCAGATTTTCATTCCAGTGTTTGTCTCAGCCTTATATCGAGACAAATGGATGACACTGATTTCAAACAAGGACTTAAAAGAAAGAGGATTGGAAGGTCCCTTTAGCAATCTCCTGCCTCATCACATGAGTGACTTCACATATTGCTTTTTACTCTCTCTCGTCGTCTTCGTATATAAACGCGTTCATTGAACGCCCCTCCCCTTGGATTGAGCCGCAAATTTGGATTTGATCTAAAATTAGGGGGGTAAACTGCAATTCAAGCGCAACTTATACTATGAATATGTTAGGGATTTCTAAAGTGTTGGTAATACTAAAAAGTAAAATGATAGGGGAATATTTCTGTTTTGATGTTAATATTTAGCAGTTGCATATTCAAAGCATTATATGCACGCCATGTTGGCTTTCTGTCCAGCTACAATCCCCCATCAGACCTTGTGCATTGTAGATCCCGGAAAAGAAGGAAGGAAAAGGAAAAAAAAACAATCCAGGAATCGATATCAGGGGCGTATTATCAACTCTACAGCGGAGTCGAGCAGGCGAGCACGAGTGTGACGGCTTTACCTTATTGCTAACACACTGTGTACATCCCTCCCCCCGAAACCTCTTATTACGGCGGTCTGTCTCCCGCCCGTAACATCTAATGCAGCCACTCCTCCCAGACGCTCTGCCTCTTATTGAGAATATGTGTAAGGGTCAATTGCTGCTTTGCGTGGAGCTGGCTGTGACCCTCGAACGCGATAGAGGTGCAGACGGCTGCGGTAACTATGATGAATCACTTGGCACTTTCATTTACATGCTGCTGAACTCACATTTGGGTCCATTAGAAGCCAAAATCAAATATTTATGTTGTTTATTGGAACTGCTCTGGTGTGATGGTCCTGTGCTGAGGGTTTACCTGAATTTGAGATGAGTGAAATTGCATGCATTTGAGTAAAGAAAAAAGCCATTTCCATTTATTTTTTTTGTTATTGATGCTGTTGTGTCGTGATGCTCTTCACTTTACTTTAAATATAATATATAAATAACAATAATGAAACATATTTTTTAAATACATGTAAATCACATGCACATGAAAAAATGCGTTATCCGTCACTCTTTTGATATAAAATATACACACATATATAGATATAAATATTTTTCCCAGCTTCAGAAATGCTCTAGCAGAATGGGTTTAAAACTTTTTTTTTTTTTTTGGTAATGGATAGTTTAAAGCATTTACTGAAATGAGATTTCCTGTCCAGATATTGGCCTCCACAGAGACAGAGAGCCAAGTGTAATTGAAACACATCATGTGGCGCAGGGCAAAGTCTTATGGGTTCTTAGTTTGGTGCGTGCCCACAGGATGCTAGCACTGGGACAACACCATTCCAGATCTGTTCAGCAGACGTTAATGATAGCGGTTGTTCCCATGCTGTGCTTTAATAGATATTTGTATGATATCTGTTATTAGGCCTCAGTGGTGGTCAGCTCTCGCCGAGCACCCACGAACAGGGTACAAAATAATCTCTTAACATATTATTAAGAAAAGCCCTCGGCGCCGTGCCGCTGTCAGAGGGGAAATTAGCACGTTTTCTATTAGCTGGGCGCAAGTCATAGATCCTATCAAAGCTAAATGAGCAAAAAAAAAAAGGAGGGACGAATCAAAGAATAGGAAATAGAAAAGGTCCGACAGGCATGCTTTGTCTTTCATGTCACACATCAAAACAACAGAACTGTGATACGTTTTGACCACATGGGAACTGCAGGCAAACTGCATGGTTTGTGGAATTTAAGTGGGGGGTGGGGGGGGTAAATAAATGAGGCTAAAAAGCCCAGAGAGAGGGCTTGCCCATATTAACGTGCGCAAAACTCATTTATTAACCTGCTAAGACAAGGACTTTTAACGGAAAGCTCTGTAAACAAAAGATTAAACTGGATCTAGCTTTGGAAAATGAAAGGAAAACAAGACCAAAATAATCACACATCTGAAAAAGGCCTCCGCTTAGATTACAATCGCCACTGCCTACTGGGGTGGAAAAATACTTAATTGAACCATTTCGACGTGCCGAAAGTTTGCGCAATTCCGTTGGAATCCAAACACGCCGGATTGCATAGTGATGACTTGCCAAAAGCGATTGCATGCGTTTGCTCATCTAGCCAGTGAATTGTTTCCCGTTTTGACATTTCTATGATAAATAGCTCTTTCACACACACACGCACAGAATCACTAACCTTGGGCAACCTCTCCGGATCACCTGGATGTCTGGGAATGACCTTCTGCAGTCTCTGGAAGCCGTAGTCAATAGTTGGTTCGTTCAAAGCTAAACCGCAAAACAAGAAAACGCCATCCGTTAGCATCCAGCACAGGCAAAACAAATGAACAGATTTGTGTTTTCATCATAAATGTTATTACATTCGCTCTTGAGAATGTATGCACCCATCATGCATTTTATTCTAGATAGGTCTGAGCATTTGAATAAAAGGTAATAACGTGCTGTGCAATACTCCTTCAGAGCCACATCTATCACCTCTCCTATTTGGAAGAACGAGGCCTATAATTGATCAGATAAATTTGAGGGAGTTAGCGGATACATTATGAATGAAACAGGCATGCTCATACAAACTCTCTCTCTCTCACACACACACGCTCAATTGCGACTGTCAACCCTGTGAAGTCTGCATCAGTCCTGCTTCCTGAAGCACCCACTGGATTTATGGGCAATGGGCGATGATGACATATGTCTGGCTATTGCACCCCTTCAGATTTATCCCTCTTTCTCGCACTCTCTCCGCCACCGTGAGCTAAAGCAAAGCAGGCAGGAGGAACACTTCATCTTAAGGAGCTTTAATAATCTGTGAATGGTTGACTACAAACTGATGTAGGGCGCTATCATTTCACAGCTGTGCCGGGGCTGGCCTCATGAAATTGCTGGCCACAAATAGTAATTAATCTTTTCTTTCACACTCACACATGCCGCACACACACATGTTCCCTCCCTCTCAAATTGGAATTTTGAGTATGAAGTGCTCCGGTTATAAATCAGACAGAGCTGCTCAGTATACAAGTGCATGAATCATAATATCAACTTCCTGCTACCGCATGCATTGTGTTTAACAAGCTTTAGAAGAGCGCATGGAGGTCTATTATGGTCGCGCTAGACTTTAGGCATGGGAAATAATTTTCAACAAATATCAAACGTGTCACACTCTTTAAATGAGAAAAAATAAAATATTTTTAAATGAGCTGTATGCAAAACAAACTTTTTAATAGTCGTTTAATCAAAATGTTTTAACTGGACCTGGGGCCTGTTCCTTAAAACAAGTTTACCAAATAAGCCAGGCTTATGGCAGATAGTCTGACTTATTTTAATACAAAATAGCTGGCAATAAGTCAGACTAACTGAAATAAGCCGGGTTATCCTCTAATCTTGGTTTATGGAACAGGCCCCAGATCAGGTATCTTCATCCATAACAAAAACTTGATTGTAAATGGGTGTAACAAACAGAAATGCACAAATAATATCGACAGATTTCAAACAGGTTTCCAGAACACCAATACGCCATTGGCCAGACATACAGACAGCCCCGCCCCTAAGCGCATACCATTGGTTGAACCGGTGTGGCTGTATTAAAACGAACATAGAAAATGATACAGCAGTAAGAAAACATCACAAGAGGAAAGCAAGCAGAACATCAGCATAAAAATATTATCAGACATGAATGTAGATGTCGTTGTCAGTGATGAGGCCGTATGAATCAATGCGCTTTTCCTTTAGAGAGATCAAATCTGTCTGTTCCCCTTAGTCAGCACGCTGTTCTCCGCCGAACTCTGATGGAAACGGGGGAGAAACGCGAGAAAGAACTAAAGCTGAGAATGAGAGATGACAGCCTGAGAGGAGAAGATGAGCATATTAGACAGGAACTTCCTTGGAAATAATTGGGTGACTTTATGATGAAGTGCTGCATTTACATCTAAGTGTAATAGGGGGGAGCAATCCAATCAATCCGATCTGATCAATATCAAGACGGCGCTTGTGTTTTGGCGCACACGTATGCGTGTCATGGTGTGACAGTGGTGATGCTATTTGACATGCCATCTTGCATGGCTGAAGACAAAGTAGCGTGCAGGAATCTGAAGTAAGATGTCGGCTTGTTAATAAAGCATTGATCGGAAGTATTGATTTTACATGACAAGGCTTTCACAAGGATGTAGCTCTCTCACGCGCACCTTCACCTCCCCCTTTCCTTCTCCTCTCATCTGTCGTTCCTAGACTGACACCCTCCACCTCTCAGAGATGTAAATTTACAGATGTTTGTATTAGAGCACTTTATTATGCCTGAATTTGCTCGTATGAGGGTGTCCATCATTTTGGCCCGTGTTTTTACGTCTGCTGCCTGGAACTACACAAATGCATCATGTACTTTGACACTATCCCTTCAGGATGTGTATTTGCCCTGGGACACGTAATAAAAGCACCCGGTCACATTAAATATGGCCCAAAAGCGGGCAGATTTACAGCCATTCTGATGGCACTTTCATACAGCACAGCCCGGAGCAGCAACATGTTGTTCTGACATTGAGGCTTTGCTGATGAAGGAATGTGTGCGGTTTGATAAATGTATCGGAACAGTGGGTGCTAAACGCTCTTCAGTTATTGATCTGATGCTAATGCAGTAAAAGAGGTCAGTGAGACCTTCATTAGCACAAGACAGTCCCTCACCTCTGAGATCCTCCACCTCAAACACACCAGGAATTATTAACTACAGCTGGGTGGAAAACACTGATTTACTATGGTAACCACAATTTCTCGTATCAAATACCATAGCATAACTGCAAAAGCATTGCTTTTAGCCATAGCATTGGTCAGTGGTCAAACAATAATACATTAAAATTAAATAATTAAATTGTAATCATGGTTTCTAGTTAAATACTACAACATACAGTATCTATAATAACACTGTTTGATTGGCAATAAATAAATAGATATATGTAGCAAGATACAAAATGAAGATACAATAAACTTAGATAATTAGATATAATAAATAAATTAAAATATGTATAACAAAATAAAACATTCCTTAAATACCATATAACATAAACCATATACTATTAGACATTAAATTATGAATAAAAAAGAACAAATAAATAAATTCATATATTAATAAATTGTTTAAAGTATTAATATTTTTATCAAAATGCAATAACTACAATGTGATATTAGTAAAAATAAGGGAAAATGCATATAAAATGTACCAAAATTCATTTTTTTGCGATACAAAGAATCATTATAAAAAAAAAAAAATGAACTAATTGAAAAACATTTTTCTCTCTCCAGTAGTAACAGCATCTAAATGTTATTTTTTTAGGTGCTGATCTACAGTAAGTAGTAAAACTTCCACTCTGACAATATTCTGATCTCTATACTGTACATGGCACAATGTAAATCGATTTGATGTGTTTCCCCACCCACCCATCACTTTGGGAACAATTTAAGGTATCTGTAGGCATGGTGCACATGAGCATCTCAGCAAACATCACTAATAACTCTAGTAGCCATGATATTTTTTTGTGAAACTATCATGCAAAAAAAAAAAATACAAAAATTAGAAGAAGAGTACTGTTGCGATTCCGCACACACAAAATTGATAAAAATGACAGACAAGTGAATGGAAGGAGAAACAGATGTGGTTTTGGTGTGTGGGGGGGTATTAGTGCTACTGGGCCAGCTGGGAAATATGGAGAACAGATTGAGCAATAACAGTTTAAATCCAGACAGACTCCTGCAAGCATCTCGCTTCTCCTTCACTCTCATGCTGTTGTACTATAAAACTTTCTCGTTCACCACCTACACGCTCTCTATATCTCTATATCTTCCAGCCCAGGCCTGAGGCTAAGCCCCTCCCACTGGCCTTTGAGCCGGCCCCCCAGCCCCAGGCTCGGCCAATCAATAGCACTTTCCTGTTTTAGAGCTGGGTAATTATGAGGTGGGGAGAGTAGGTGACCTTTCACCTGTTCCGCATTACTTTGCTGATATTAAGATAAATTGCCCGATTTTGGGTAAACATATGCTGCAATTCAGGCTGTCAGCGCCGGTTTGCTCAGGGATAATTTGTATTGATCTCTCCGTTTCTTCCCAATTCTGCTTACTGACCTCATGGATAATGAGAGAGAGAGAGCGTAAGTGCTGGATATGGCCGTAGTCACCGCTGCTTTTCACCGCATATGTGTGTTTGTATGTGTGAGAGTATCTGGAAGCCTGGCGTATGTCAGTGGCAGAGTGTTTTGCTTACGTCTTCATTTGTCATCCATTTTCTGTTTGTTTGTTCTATCCATCCGGAATGGAAAGAGGGGGGCCGAACGCCGTTTAGCACTCAAGCATAACTGAGCACGTTAAATCAAATCAGGCTCACGTCTCGTACGGGACCGTTATGAATTATGGAACCGCTCATATAAAAGGGAAATGTGCTTGCTAATGAGCTAGCATGCTTTTCGGGCTGCCTCGCCTTCACAGGACGTATGGAGTGAATGAACAGAAGGGTTTGCGTTTGATGAATGACAAATCTAAAGCTCCTTGGGCTGGTCATCATGTTTAGTTGTTTTTTCACCCCTCATTTGTAAAAGAGAATGTTAAGCACAATCTGCCAGGGACTTAACGTAAAACAGCCTCCAATTTTACGTCCAGAGAGAGTGTGTGTGTGTGTGTCTGCATGTCGCCTGCTCACGTGTGTGTGTGTGTGTGTCTCCATATATTTCAAGATTGAGTGTTTTGACCTTGTTCTCGCAGACTGTATATATTGTCATTCTTCAAAACTGACACGCTAGAGTGCGGCAGATACTAAACTGTGACACGTTTTTATTTAGCAATAAGAGAAGCGTCCCATAGTAACATCAGTGGGAAGTGACACAATCGCAATCAATCACAATAAAACGCAGCTGCGCCAATTCGCAAAGTTACGAGATGACAAAAACATACTAAATATACCATGCAAAAACCTGGGGATTTTCAGCTAATTCTGGATTCAAATATAGTGAAATACTGAACTGGCAACTTAACAATATGATCAAATTAGCCAATATATTAAATAAATGATGTTTAACAGATATTTTACACTGGAGAAATGCAAAACATGGTAGAGAACAGCCAAAAAGTTTTTAGACTTTAGTGTTGCATTCTGGGAAATTAAGTGTTCCTCCACTGACTATGGTCTATAAAATGAATGTAAATGTATTAAAAAAATCTATCAATTTGTCTATTTATCACCTTTTTGAAAAATCCAATAATTTTGTTTCATGAAAGACAAAAACAAAAACGTTTTTTGAATTTCCATGCATTGTACCACCCTTAAAATGTATACTCTACACATTTCTGCATCAAATACTGTTCAAATTCTTTTCATTTGGTTAAAAAAAAAATCTGTGCTTGCATTCCAGACGTCCATTACATCCCATGATGATGATAAGTGTGTATCTTTGGCTCTGATAATGAATGGCTTTCTGGCTGTTGCTCTCTATTACTTTGTCTAATTATCCTTAACTGCTGCAAGCTTATCTCCGCCCCACCTCCACCATCAAGAACCACTTTTCCACTTTTTTTTTTCTTCTACAAACACAAATCAGAAAGGGGAAACACAAGAGATTTTAAAACGGAGAGATATCCAGAATAGCGCTGCCCATGGATTGTCAAAAAGTTTCTTAAGGGAACAGGGATAGCCTGATTGTTGTCAACACGCGCTGTGAAAACAATAACATAGAAAGGAAATGTCTTTTAACACGGATTGCCCATTGTTCCACAGCTGAGCGACAGAGACGTGCAAGAAACAGAAAAAAATGAGAGAGGAAAGCATCAAAGGCCAAAGAGAGTTTTTGAGTTTAATGCAGCATAATAAAAACAGGAAAACATTCATTTGTTCCAGCCCAGCTGCTGGATTTCCCTCGAAATGAGGTCAATTTTCATTGCAATTATGATCATCTTCCTGCAACTGCCTGACCAAGAGGTTGTTATAATTCAGTTAGTTTTCTTTAGTGAAAACACACCACCTTCATAATTAGAATTTATAATCTGAGAGAAGGACTTAGGCATTTTTTGCTCTTAATAAGAGAGAGATATACTAACAACAGCTATTAAGACCCGCACATGTTTTTCACATGAGAAACTTTCCTCTTTTGTCTTGTATATATATATATATATATAATATATACAGTTATGTATGTACGTCGTCTATGTATCTACTGTATCTATCTATCTATCTATCTATCTATCTATCTCTCTCTCTGTATATATACACGTACATGCATACACACAAATATATGTGGTTTCTTTGCTGGATGGCACAGGTGCCATGATAATACTGCCTGAACCAAAAGGTTCAAATGAAAGCGGTTTCCAGCATTAAAGTGGAAAAGAACGAAGGATGGACAGCTAAAAGGGAAAAAATTAGCTGATGGCTGACTAGTTTTGTACTATTACAGTGCTTTGAATTTCAAGCCTGATTTGAGGGGTAAAAAAAGCAAACTAGTAAGAAAAAAAAAAAGTGGTTTTCGGAGAACAGAGCAAGCCAGAGCTCTTCGACGTGGCGCTAACTTCTTCATTTTATTGCCAGCTGTCTCCGAGGAAGCTATTTCATCTCCGAGAAATTCAGATACTCCGGAAATTAAAATTTCAAAGATCTGCGGCGTGAAAAAAAAAGAGAGTGTGGGAGAAAAAAAATCAATGGAGGCAGATCAATGCTCATAGAAATTTCATGAACTTTGAACCGATACAGGCATGATGATGAGAAAGAGAGAGAGGGGGCCGCTCGAGCCACCGATAAAGTGTCGACAGGACAAGAGAAGCCCACTCTCACGATCTAGGCCGTTCATATTTTATTTCCCTGACAGAAATTACATTTCAAGTCTATTTCTGTAACTAGGAAGGTTAAAAAAGACCCCCACCCCTTCCATTTCTCTTATCCTCCTCCTTTTGTCAGCATTCTCCATCCATGTGACTCACCTCTGGCGGATCTGACTCAAACACAGCGCTTTAACGGCTCGCCGATATCAAATTGAATTGGGTTCCGCCTTCGCCGATAGCAGACGCAAATTAATATTGTAAAATGAAGATCGATAAATGGATGGAGGGGAGGAGGGGGTCGATGGCCGCTAAATTATTGCTGCATTTCGTCCTCATTCGAGATGAGTTGTGTTTTCCTTTGCCGGTCAATACTTTGCGGCTTCTCTCATTAATCTATAAATAAATTTGGCGATGAATGTGGTGCACGGGTTAGGCCCGGGTCAGAGGGCTGCAAACGGGAAGATGTTTGGGAACGAGAGAGCGCCCCATTCATCAGAACGAGTCCTGGCCACTGGAGCATGACTAATTTCTCTGACTTAGTGAGGACAAACCTATTTAAAGCTGCCAGAGGTAAAAAAAATGGACCGAGCCAAAATAGCAACCAGCAGGGCCAATTATACCCAAATCACCCCAGTGCAACTCTCTTTAAGGAGAGAGGGTTCATTCGACCCTTCCAGCACATGCAGAGGTTGACTGAATCTTTTTTGGACCGCTGCTTATTATAGAGTTGTAGCTTGTCACAATATTGCGTTAAAATATCACCACAATCCCCACTGGTGTGACATTGCTCACAATAATGGCGCGCTCCTCTCTGAAGTAATAATATTTCTCAAAGAACTGTCTGAGAAGAAAAATTCTCATCTGCTGAGAAGGACTCAGTTCTTGGTTCTAGTTATTCGTGAGCCGGTCCCCAGTACACTCGGATCATTAGACAAGAGCGCAATAGTGAGTATCCATCAGTTTTTGCCCATTACTTTTCTCCATAGACATTTCAGTTAAAAAAAACTACAAAACATAATTTCAATTACATAAATCACAATTCTATATATATATATATATTTTTTATATGTGATATAAAATATTATAATTTTAAATAAAAATCATATAAATATATAAAATATAGTTGAGTGTGAATTTCAAAAATCCAAAACAGTTAAAATTTATGAATCTTTTCATTCACCTCAGGATCTTTGATTCACATGCCAAATTTGATTCAGTTTGAATCAGAATCTCTGATGTAAATGTGAATCTGAATCAAAGATTGTTATAGTCTTTAGTAACAATACTTCTTGTATATTTAATGCAACCATCCGTCTTTAAACCTTTAAAGCTTTCAAAAAATGTGTTTTATTTTTAAGTCAGCATTGTTGTCTCAACTAACATATTTTTTTTCTATGACATAATTTCTTTGGATTTTCAAATTCTACTTCCTATCCGAATTTAGTACTTGAATACAATGAAATAATCCTCCATTCAATCCCCAATGGCACACAATGCTGCTTTTAAATGTAAACATAAAAATGAATGGATCTTCTCTATTAAGTGTGCAGCTTATTGTACTCAATGTAGTGAACATGAAGGAGATGGAGAGGAAAACAACTCCTGGAATGCATTCAAACACCTCTGTTTACATTTCCTCCCTACTACTGATTACTTCTGGTACTGCGTGCGTGTGCGTGTTTGCCTATGTGTGTGTGTCTGCGGTCCTATCAGATACAGCTCGTGCTCAGCGAGGCCAAAGGCAGTGGGTGGGGACCCGTGTCTGATGGACAGATAACCCAGTGCAAACGGCTGGCTGATAATTTGCTGATATGCCGTTTCATGTGCCACCGTTTAGATCTGTTTACCATCTTTCCTGTTTCCATCCAACCCCTCCCCATCTGCTTATACAGACCCCACTAGAAGATCGTCCACTTCGAGCGGTAATGGACTTCCTGGAGAAGTGGACCAGTCCTTTGAAGTACGATTCCGGAAGGGAGGTGAAAAGGAAAAAATCCACTCTTTACAATTTTAAACACTTGCGTCAGAGGTTAATTGCCTCTAAATGTCAGTAATTAGTCTAATGAAGACCTGCGTTTGGTTCCATGCTGGTGTGCATGTGTGCCAGGATCTAGACGGGCATCTTTAACGCGGCAGCGGGCCGAGTGAGTGAAGGGGCGAGATGACCCCTTTGTCCTTTCATGCTATGATAAATGGCCATCTCCTCCTCTGTGCGTTTTGTCAGTTTCGGCGCAGTTGAGTCGATACCTTCACCTTGACAAGGAAACTTTGTGATTTATCAGGGCCGCCGGCCAATCAACAGGCCGGGAGCTCGGAGCCCTTGGAGAGCCCGAGAGCACGCTGTGGTCAAAGTCTCGGGGAGCCGAATGGGGCGACGTTGTCACCGGCGTGACAGACAAATGAGTCTCGTTAGAAGTGGCCAAAAAAGCGAGGAGGGGTCTTGAGACTGGGAGAGGAAAAAAGCAAGAAACAGAAAGCCAAAAAAAACGCTGGTACTAATAACAGAAGCGGTCCAGAGCGGTCACGGCGGGTTAAAAGACGGAGCACCCTGTCACGCCAGCAGGTTTGGAAATTAGCAAATAATGTTCCCGGGCCCTGATAAATGTCTGACGGGCCTCCCTCGCAAATCATTTTTTAACATTTGATGCATGTCTACAATCCCATCGGAGGAAAGGAAAAGTTTACTGGCCCTCGAATGTGCTGTGACAAATGAAGGCCGGTAAGTGTACGATTTCTGTATGAAGTATAGTTCATTTTCGCCAATTCTGGTAAATGGGTGTCACTGATTAGGACAAATAGTCTGCAAGGGTGATAGCTCCTGCCGTACGTCTCTATTGCACTCTCTCTTTCTCTCCCTGGCCTCCAGTGGAGCGTTAAGGCCGTGGTCACCAGTGACCATGCCTAAATAGAAAGCAATAGCTTTGATGCAATTAGAGTCCGACGTTGAGCTTTATTTATGGCTGGTGTCATTGTTCAGAATCGTTTGTAAAAGCGCTCAGGAGGCCTGCCTCCGTTAAAGCGTCTATTAGAGCCAGAGCGCTCACATACATATATATCTTAATTTATATCTCTCACTTTCCCCTTGTTAGGAGCCAAAGGAGATCATCGCTGCCTCCAAATTTGGGTCATAGAGATAGACGGAAAGTATTTCCACGTATACTCTGTCATACCAATTTTGTTGATAGGGATGTACCAGCTTATATTTAAGGTACTTTTGTGACAGAGTCTCCCAAAAAGGCTCTGTGAAAAAAAAACAGTTCTGACAGCGGCTTAAGGCAAAATTTGAAATAATTTTCTATTGTCTATTAAAGAAAGGTAGGTATAAAAATATGAATAATATTTTTTCTATTTTATGGTGTACTACTATATATAAGAAATAAAGCTAGTTATTAAATAAAACTAGTTTATATCTATCATTAATATTAAAGCAAATTCTGAACATCAGCCCACACACATACATTTACAAAAAATGTATTAATAAAAAATAAAGACAAATGTTTTATTTTCTTTTAATATACATAATATAATATAATAATATTTTAGAATTATTATTATTATTATTATTATTAAAAATAAAATATATACCCTGTTCCAATTTCTTGTTCAATAGAAAATACATCAACACAAGAAAAGAAAAAAACTGCACTCATCAAGCCATTTCATGAGGATTTTAAAGTGAACATCTGGATGGGCTTTTTAAAATAGCTAGATCAGCTAAAGAGAGCATTTGCGAGTTGAGAGCTATTGGCAAAGGGACAAACACAGCCGTCCTGCTTTGATTTTTTCCCCCCTTTTTTTATGGACCCTTCTGACAAGCTGTTCCATGCCAGACCTGATCAATGGATAACCAATACAGGTATCAGATGGCGCAGCGGTGGCCTTGTGTTAACAAAAGACACGATCGTACAAACATACAAGGTTACAGCTGAAAAAATAACAGAACACACAGTTCTTTGAAGGATAAAAAGGGATGCAGACTCAATAAACCACTGCAGTGTTTCCTTTTAAATGAAGGAGCTAAGAGCCCGGAGCCGTAAATAGCCCTAACACACACACACACACGCGGTAGATCTGAGTGTTAATGGATGGCTATTGCATAACACATTGTTTTAGGCCCAGTTCTGGCAGCTCATAAACTACCGAGACCCTCTCGTGTGTTCGCGTAACCTTACGGGATGCCGACATCTCATCACAGGGCTTCTTTAATGTCCCCAGGTCTTGGTGGATCTCTGCGGCGTGTTTAATTTCACTGCTGTTTAGCTGTGTCAAAGCAAGAGGCGTTGGAGAGTACCGGAGGACATTAGGAGCCGCTTTCAGAGTCTGAGCAGAGTAATTTGTTTAAAGAGCATTGACCTCTGAGACAGGCGGCTTGTGTTGGCCGTGATGGAGGAGAATTATCGACTCTTAAAGTAGCACGGCACTCTGACAGGCGATTGCTGCCACATCTGAGCGAACACGAAGGACCTTTTACAACACCTTCAGCACTGACACCATCGCAGGGCGACGAAGGTTTCTGGGAGAATCTCACAAAAAGCCATCACGTTCATAAGCACATTTTCCCAATAAATAATGCAAAAAATGAATAGGAAAATAAATCAATTATTATAATTTAATAATTGTATTGTTTATATTCATGATCATTTAAATAAAATTTTACTCAAATATGAAATTGTTGCAAGCCAAAAACTAATCCTTAATATATAATATATATACACATACTGTATAAGAGTGATATGCACATATTTGGTGAAATATGCACCTAGTGCATGATTTTAGCAATATAACCGTTTAAAAAAACAATTTAAATCACGGTAAATGGTGAAATCATAGCATACGTCACTCAACAGATGGCTGCAAGTAATGATAAAGCCCATATCTGAATGTACTACACCCCTGCATAAGGAGGCCACAGCACTGTATTTAAATGGCTATGATTTATCAGATGAGAGCGAGGGTTTGTTTGACTCAGAAACAAGAGGGTGGTCAGCATGACACGTTGTAACGCCCAACAAAAACAGTGTTTGTAGCTTTTTTACTTTAATGACTTGTAAAAATATCCAGCCTTTACACAATTTAGCAAATATCCACAAATAAAGAAAGAGGGAGAGAGAGAGAGCTGTAACTAGTGAAGGCTTTTAGCATTTCCAGTTCAAAGCATCTGTTTATGAACTAATTACAGGCATAAACTCAAGCAATTTGTTTCAATCGATAGCACTTACAAGTGTTTAAGAACTGAAGATAGGAGAGGAGAAGAAAAAAAAATAAGATATAGAACGAAGAAAATAAAGAAAATAATCATACTTACAACAACTGCTTTTGATATAGCCAAATATTTAAGGGCATTCATTGAAGGGGACATGCTTTGAAGGGGAACTTAACTGACTTGAAATGTCAACCAGTTTAATTAAGCCTTATAAAAGCATGGACTGCATCCAGTGAGTGTGTGTCTGTGTGTTTTGATTTGCCTGTCACTTGTGACCTCAGAGGGAGGTGAGGCATTATGGGGATTGGAGTTCAAAAGATGAGAGGGACGGGGCGTGTAGTCTGTGACTTCCCTCCTTTAATTCGAAGGGATAATTAACTAAGTCCTCAAAATCTCCGCCAGTAATTATATCTCCTCACTGATGAGCAGGAACAAGGATCAGTGAGGGAAAACAAACAACAAACATCTCACGAAGACAGGGGAAGGTGGGGGTGACAGATGATGGTTTGTCTTCTATAATGGCCTCCAGTAAACTTTGAGTAGGCAATATAATTATACAGTATAAACATCTGTATATACTGTATATATAAACTAAATTTTCATAGCACTTAATGCAGAAATTGTTGAACGATAGGGAGATAGAACGATAAAACAACGGAGATAGATGGTGTTTTCAGAAGCTTGACAGTTAAAAAAAAAAACATGTTTAGTCATTGATTGACTAGGCAGCAAAGCAGCTGTTTTGATTTTGGACACAGCCCAAGTTTTACTATGATCGGAAACTGTGGTTACCACAGTCAGTTTTTGTTAGGGCTGATGACGCACAGGTTCGTCGAAACATTCAAATGTGTGCTGAATTTGACACAGACTTCCTTATTTTGTTCTTATTAGCATTAGCACATATTTGTTCCCTGAGTCTCTGTGGCTTTAACGATGGCAGACATTAATGTCTGAGCAGGTCTGGTATTAGCCGGCCCTGTGTTCTCGGGTTTCATTATCGCAGGGGCTCGTTGGCCTCTGCCCTGCCCCTGCTGAGAGGGTTAAATGTGGGAGGGAGAATCGGCCCGCAGCCTCTGTGGGGCTGAGATGGGGAACAGCTGCCTGGGGGGACCGGGGCCCCTTCCTCACCTCCTTCTCTCTCTCTTTCTCTCTGTCATTTTCTCTCTCTCTATCCCTCTCTCTCTCGGCCTTGACATTCCTGAGTGTGAGAGTAATTCCTGATGATTATCTCATTGTCCTACTCAATTTGGGAGCAGACACACTGCTTCCAGGTCAAACACGGTGTGACTGTGTAACCTCCAGTATCAGCTGTACCGAGGGAGAGATTACTCTCATCTAAGACCACGTAAAAACACAGTCGGCCCAAAATCCACACAAAGCGCAACCTTGTGAGCTGGTCACACATAGGTACGCACACATGAGTAACCTGGGCGACAAGAAACACTAGTGTATTTGTGCAAAGTACAGGACAGGGTGCGGGAGAAAGGGGTTGGAGATGTGTTGTCATGGTTTGAGATTAACTGGAGTTGGCAGCTGCCCCCAACTCCATTGCCCTGCCTTAGATGGAGGAGATATTGAGTTACAGAGGCATGCATCCCACACCGGATGGGGTTCAGCACTTAAGGATGGAGCCAAAGATGTGAGAACCAACTGAAGCTCACCTGTATACACAAACCGCCCCGGTGCACCTTTGCAGAACTGCTTGGACTTGTAGGACAAGGTGACCTCTACGACGCCCGGGATGTGTCTTGGAGGGGTCTGCACTCGGATGGCATGAGGCGTAATGAGCTACAAGAGACAATGGGTAAAGTTGGTTAGGACCATGCAAACTGCAACAATTGCTGCACTAATTTAAACAACTGAAATCCAATGAAACCATTAAAAAATGGATCAGGCCCAGATTTCTTCCATGTTTCTTGTAGTGTGAGGGCTTTTTGTTTACATATAGCTCAAAAATTAGGCAATAACGAACTAGTTTAGGATTGTGCACAGATATGAAGGCCTTAGAGGTACATTAACCTGTCGAGGAGAAGCCATTCAAAACCCAACTGCAAACTTTTCCCGTTCTTTTTTTCCCCCTCCTCGCTTCAGAGTTAACGTCAGCAAACAGACCTTGGATTACACCGAGCCAAGGAAAGGCCAAGGGGCAGGAGTCCTGCTGAAATCACCTCCATATGTCTTTCCTTCACTGTTTTCCTTGCTTTCTCTGGCTCGTTTTTCCCCCTCTGAGATATTTCACCCCTAATTGTTCAATTGTTTTGCAAGACCTCACGGTTCGGCAAGGAACGCAGCGGAGGCCTCTGTGGACTTATTGTGGGGCTGTTTAGCATGCAGTTTGTTTATCTAACTCCTTATCTCCTCTTGTGATTAAACTAGGAAAAGAAAAATAATAAAATAAAATCGAATAAACAAACGCTGATTGGCTCGTTGAGGCTCCAACCAGCAAATATATGCCAGACAGCTTTATCAACTCATAAAGGAACACACTAACCTGAAGTTATTAGCTTCGAACTAATTACGACACAGCTTCGGCATCCCTTTAGTTCACTCTTATTTATATGTTTATGTGCCGTGAAATGAAAAAAAGTAAATGTAAAGAGACAATAAACGGACGCCAGCGTAATTGCATTAAACCCGTAGAAGCAGGGCTTCATAAACTGTGTATAATCACAGTTTTCACGTAATCACTTTTTATAGAATCTAATGAAGTTCATTAGAAGGCTGTTACAGAAACAAACGGCTGGGCAAATATCTCATGCACAATAAAATGGTTTTACACCAAAGTCTTACCTCACTCCATACTAGCATGGTGCCAAACACGACCTGCAGTCCATCGAAGAAGTTATCCCCAATGATGATGACCGTGGCTCCTCCAGTGGTCCAGCCTTCACTGGGGCTAATGGCCTTTATGCACGGGGTAGCTGCTTATAACAGAACAAAAAGCACAACTCAGGATCCCGCTTTTGTATGGACACACGCTAGCCACATGCAGATCATTCTCACACTGAGGATAATCAAACCCTAAAGTAAACAAAGCATGAATGATTTGGGCCATGTAAAGACAAAAGACCTGCGTCGTACATCAACCCTTCTGTGTAGAAATCGCCCATTAAACTGTTTGCTAACACAATAAGAGGTAAAAGAAAACATCGACTGATGTGCCTAGCGCCCATCTAGCAGATAAACCACCGTAGTACAGATACGCTCGACCAAATGCAGCCGGTACTGATGATTAAGCACTGCGTGTGCTAGGACCTTCGATTTATCTGTCGGGCTTTCACAGATCTGAGATCAGTCAATCAAAAGGTTGTGGAGCAAAGCACGGGCGGAGAGCGCAGAAAAGCGGGGGTTCGATTTTTCATGCACCCGCTAATTGGGTCGAGCCTTTTCATCCGCAAACTTTGCCTTTGGTTTAAAAACTTCCAACTTTCTCCTCACTTCCAACCCTTTATCTCCCTGTGTCTCTTATCTTTTGGTAATGAGTACTTTTTTAGGTCTTTAAAATTTTAGGGACGATGAGGTGGGATTTGTAGGTTTACCGCTGAAATCGCGCTAATGGTGACATACACGTGTTCCTAAATGAGAAATTGAAGCCGTGGTTCCGACCCCGCCTTTGTGGTGAAGTTAGCCAATGGCTCATTAGCATACATTATTGTACTGCCCCCCTCCACCCCTGTGGAGTCGAGAGGTGCTATCACAGTTGTAAGCGGTCGGAGGCCCAGGGCAACTCGACCCCCCGTTAACATCTTAGCGCTGTGCGCTTTGATCAGCTTTTCCTCTTCACTGTGTTGACTCTGTTCCGCCACCCCCTCCAAAGCACCTTTTGAATACGAACTCCCATGCAAAGAGAGCGCGGATACAACAACACGCATTAATATTGTCCAACAATTCAACTGCAACAGTAGCCCTTCACCTTCAGCTGTTTTCATTTTATTTTACAGCTTTCCCTGCCCACTCCCTTCATTTCTTTTCCAGGGGAAAAAACAATGGCATTGTGCTTTTAGATTTTAAGGTCTCAGGGAGATTATAAATAATGCACAGAAAATGGTTGGCCTCTTTGGAAACCCTCTCAGCTTAGAATCTCTCCCCTCCATTAAAAGTGTCTGACATCATTTTCATCAGCCCACAGACTCTGACATCATTTTATCACCAAAAAATATCCAATACACCACTTATCTCAATACTAATGCTGCTCTCTGTTTATTTTTTAGTTTTTTTCTTTGTTTTTTTTTTTTATTATAAACCTATATATTATACATATTACAATTTATATAAATACAGCTATATTAAAAATGATATATTTAGGTAATGGTTTTATAAATAAAATTATATATTTTGTTATTTAAAAATTAATACTGTTTTTACAATTAATATTTAAAAAATTTAAACGCTCAATGTTGATTTATAATTGAAAATATTAATATACAGACATTAATACTTATTTTAGAAAGAAGACCTCTGGTGGTACTTTGATGCAAAACTATGAGACTTATTTGTTTAATGCTTCACAAGGTGAATAACAGAAGTCATAGCACTGGTCTGGGACATGTTACATGCTCAAATATAATGCTTAAGGTTAGGGGTTTGCTCATGTTCTTCATAAGCTCCACTAATAATGCAATAAATGATATATTTATGACCGTTACATGAGGTAAACCTGCAGGGTTAAGCCCTTATGTGTGCAGGTCTTTCTTTCTCCAGCCTCTTTGCTGTTCTAGCGGCCCTAGTTAATCAACATTAGGTATTGTTGTGTAGAACAGCCCAGACAAGGCAGCTCTCTTTGTTTGCCTTAATGTTGGACTAGTGGAGGTTATATTTACTCATTCCTCTCAGGTCCCAGAGCACCAGAAGCCCTGAGCTCACTCACACACACTCACACACACACTGGGAGCTTGCCCTTAACTAGAGCTGTTGACTTCATGCTAATAAGTTCATACAAATTTTCATTTCTGAGGCTTGGGAATGACATTTGCTTTTCTTAATTGCAGGCAGAGCGTTTGAAAGAGGATCAAGTCTCCAAAGACACACACGACTCCTCATAGGGACTGACCTTCATCAGCGCAACCAATTATAGCAAATCATTCACCAAAAATTACAGTAAACAAATTTACTTTGTGTAGGTGAGCAGAAGGAAGGGAGTGCGTGCACGTGAGTGTGTCTGCGCGTGTGCGAGGTGAGAACGGGCCCATGAGAGGGGCAGTCTGGCAGCTGTGGCCTGAGATCACCACGCATTGCCTCGGAATTCGCAACGCTCCCCCCCGCCATCCCAGAGAAAGGGCTGCCAGACCTCTCGCCCCTTCGCCGCGGAGCATTTGCATACATTCTGCGTGAATATAGAGAGGGAACATGTGTTGAATGGGAAGCATAAAGGAGTGAATTACACAGCCTGTGTTCGTCAGCTAATGATATACGTGCGAAATGCACTCAAGCGGATGATGGAAATTGGAGAAAGCAGACATGGTCTATGGCGGCCCGGAGAGGCCAAGTTCAACACTCCACTAGGAAGTGACGGACAGGAACGTGTTTTAGCGTGGGAGAACAATTTAGCAGGGGATGTAGATTGGTATGTGTTTGAAACAGAAACTAATATTACATAGACTATCCCACAATGTATTTACATCATTTTTGGTTAGAACTAATAATATATATATAAATATATATATATATATAAATAAATAGAATATAATCAAATATTTATGTACTATAAATGTAATTATATATTTTATATGAATGTTAATATAATTATAAATATAATATATTAAATATTAGCACATTTTACATATTACAAATAATATTTATTTTAAAATTATTATTTAATAAATATGATATAAATTGATGTAGTATTAAATCATATATTCTTTAATATTTTAAGTTTTAACTATATTATTTAATAAAATATTTACAAATATAAATAATAATAATTTTTTTTTTAAAAACTGCAAAATAACCATTTATTTCCAAGATAATAATTGGATGTGACTAACAGGAAATAAAGAGATCATGTGATTACAAATGTATTTTTTTAAATATTTATCATTTTTGATGGTCATCCTTTCACTTTTTATTTATAAAAATAAAGTATCTGGTGTATATGTGCATGTTATTGAGACTATAAATCAAAAAAAGTGTGGTAAACTTCAAAAGAGAATAAAAACAAATACTAAAATATAAAATTAGCATTCCAAGAAGGAATCTGCATGCTTGCATGAATCTACAAATATAATGAATAATTTCGTGGTGGTTCTTTACGCTCAGAGAAATCGCTGGCTTTGTTTCGACGGGCTTCCTCTGGCTGAAGTGGACGGTCAACAAGCAAGTCTGTGTGTGTGTGTGTTTTCCCGTGTGTATTGTTTACAGAACACCACGGCGTCTTGGTGTGAAGCTTTAATCAGACTTGAGTCGTCTTCCATGGCAACATGGCGGCCGGCGTGTTTGTCACCTTCTTCGCTGCACTCCCCAATATTGAGGCACTCTAACAGGTCCCATCCTGCCTGCTGCAACCTTCCTTTGTTCCAGCGCGTAAAATGTCTTGTAATTGTGCAGGGGATGTCCAGATGGCAGGCTGATCCCGGCGCTGATGGGATTAGAGCTCTTACCTCACGTCGGCCCATCTGTCCTCTCTAACTGGCTACGGCCTCACAGACGCCGACCGCTCGTCTTTATTGCATAAACCTAACAACATTACCGCCACTTGGTATGCAAATCAAGCCAGAGCTGTAGGCCCAGACTGGAGGGGGTGCGTGTACTGCAAGAGAGACTTTCTTTTGCTCGCACTAAATGTCTTCCTCCTCTTTTCTGCATCGCTATATTCGAACCAACGCTAGGAGCTTTTGAACAAGCGAGGGAGGGCTGTTGATTGTGTATGTTGTGTCTGGCTATGTGCAGATGGGGCCGTTTTGGATGCGAGCGTGTGCGCGCACGTTCGCGCCTGTGTGAATTCGTACATATGTTTCTGCGTGGCGTATCTAAATGGTGCTAATGCAAAAGAAACCCTCCTATAGTTTGTGCTCGCCTCTTTCTCCTCCCCCAGGTTTCGTTCTCCAGCTGTAAATAATGAAAGGGGCTCATGTGCTTTGAGAGCACGGCAACGGTGAGGGTCCGCTGGGCCATGCGAGAGGGAATTACTTTAAGTTGAAGATCAGAAGGCAGAGTAAATTCACTGTCCGGGAAAATTCGCCTGAATCAGATGATTAGATAAAAGAGTGAGAGGAAAGGAGAAACGGTAGGACCTCCCCGTGGCCGCTTTCGAGCTCTCTCGGCTTGCATTTATCACATTCAAGAATGTGTTTCTAATCTAAACCACCCCGCATCTGCAGCGCAGGCCCGGGCTTGACCGTAAATATGGACGAATTTATATTTTACGACTATATATCCTGTACATGTGTGCACTTCTAGACCAGAATGGGAAGAGATGACAGGTCGAACCTTTCTCGAGTTTCCTTCTCGGCCGAATGATAAGTTTTAAACGTTCTCTCGAGTTTAAAGAAGTGATTAAACGCCAAGTTCGGCAACTGTCAGATGCTAGGAAACTCTTTCTTTCCGTTTTAACGGCCCCCCGGTTGCCCTTAAAAGGCCAGATATTAGATAGGTAGCTGTAATATTCACTACGGCCCAAATTTGCCATCAGGGGCGGGTGAAACAGCAGGTAACTAAGTGGTGAGAGCGTGCGTCTGCGAGGCCGGTGGGTGTTTAAGGAGGAGGGGAGCTTTTAAAACAGTCGGAAATTTAAAAGAGTTGTCAGGAATATCGCCACCACTTGTTACAGTGCTGTCAGAATTCACAGCGAGCGGGAACGGATTCATTCGGTGAATATCGTACGCGATAGAAAGTTTTGATGGAAACCGTGAAAGCACAAATTATGAACGATCTTTTCCCAAGCACGATAAAACCACTGCCTCTTGAACTATACGACGGTTGTAAGCACAGTAATGGAAGCTTAGAAAAAGATTTACAATAAAAGGATGAAGGATAGCCTCAGCAGTGTTTGGGTTGGGCCGTGTTTTTTTCTTTCTTTCTTCCTCTCAGTCTCACGGGACTCAGGCAGACGAGGGGAGAGGCCTCAACCTTCCTAATTGCTCTCCTAATTAAAGGAGGTTGCTAAGGAAAACACACCTACTATCAAGCGACTACAGCAGAGAGACAAACAATACGTAAGCATACCAAACGCTCGAGCGCTCAGGGCACAAACGTTCAATTACACTACTTCTGTACGCCAACGTTAATGCGAGTAGCCGAGAAATAGAAAACAAATATTTTTGCTGGGTTTTTTAGTCTCACACGAGCAGGGATTTGATGCGATTTCTCTTGCATCATTAAATATTACTGGCGCTTTGGTTGATATGGTAATTACGGACTGATTAAGACAAAGAAAATACTAATGTTATGTTTTTAAATGAGCAGAGATTATGTTCTGTTTTAAAGCTTAGCCCAGAGATTTGAGTACTGAAGTAGAGCGATCAAAACCAGCTCAGTCTAACAAAGCAGCAAAATCTGAATTTTACCATCCAGTGACTTGCTTTATACCTCCAAGAAGCAAAAAAATTAAATAAAGAATTGTACAAAATGCAGTGTTAATTAAAACCAAGCCTGGGTGAAATCAGTGCATTTTCTGCACTTAATTTGGAGGAATAGTTGCGGTAAAATGTATTAAATGCAGCAACATGTGCTGATTTGCTGTCTGTGCCAACTCACTTAATTTAAAATACAATCTTCAGAATTACAAAATACCACATCACACATATTATTGAAAAAAAGGTGGCCCAAAATCATTCATGAAGTAACAAAAACTCTAAAAATTCAATCAATCGAACAGGGAAATAATCAGGTAGCAACATCTAAACTAAAAAGCTCTAAAAGTACTACTCAGTGGACAGAGAAAGCATGGATGTTCTCTAAAAGATGAACTAGCCATGTTTCCTCTAAAGGGTCACTACATGTTTTGTGGATGAGCTAGTAAAGGCGGATGTGGATGACTAAAAGAATGTGAGGTAAAAACGTGGAAAAGGGAAAAGGGAAAGTCAGGAAAACAGAAGGAGAAAGTGAGAAAAGCTTGGCAAATAATAGTGTTATGGGAAATGTGCCTACCATTCTCCAGATAAGGAGTGGCCGTACCTTCTGAGGGGTCAAGACGGCGGGCTCTTCTGCCATGTTTTGAGTTGTTGTGGACAAACATGTTGTCCGACACAGCCAACACGTGACCGTCCACATTAACTGTTGTCGATACAACGACCTGTGAAGAAAACATAAGAATTGTTTGAAGGCATGTTCAATCTTAAATTGGGCCTTGTGTGAAGAAGTTAATAGAAAAGTACAACTTCACATTGAAATTTCTAATTGGTTTTGCTGAAATCTTTTACATATAATAAATTACAAAAGTATTTTAATACATTACTTATGCCTTGTAATGCACCTTATAATGCATTGTATGGTCATACCAGTTACGGTATAATACTGTACGTTACACTATTATCTACTGTATGCACTGAACATGCCTTTAGAAAGTATTAAACACAACAAACATCCAATTTCACATGTAAACAATCTAGAAATATCATAAAGCTTTTTAAATTAAGTTACTTTGTTCATGAAAAGATATAACGCAACATAACATACATTATATATAGTTTTTATAACACATTATACATAAGGCTTTAGGTGAAGTGCTATCAATATATCTTTAAAAATTTAATTGTTCACCATCTAAATACTATTTAATGCATTCATTAATTTGGTGTGAACGTGTAAGTAAAGATGCACTAATAAATAAATAAATTAGCTAAATTAAAAATGTAAAATATATAAATAAATTACATTAAACTCCACAGAAATATTACAGATGATCTCTGCATTACAATTTGAGCTCGAGTTGATAGAAATCCATTATTTTTACATTAAAATCACGTCAAACATGTTTTTCTCGCCAAAAGTATGAATTTGATATAAACTCAGACTTAGCATAGACTTCGTTCAACTAAATGAATCATTTGGCATCCAAAAAATATCAGGCCTGTTTTTGACCAGAGGCCTTTCTGAGTACTTAAAGGCCAGAGAAACAAGAAGGACACTTCTGAGGGCGTCTGCTGGTCTTTATCACAAACCGAGGCTCTTTTTTCAGCTCCCTCTTTGTTGTGGGTCTTATTTGCGAGAAAACGAACACAAAAAGCCTTTTTTGGCCTGTGGTGTCGACTCAACATGAGAGCAGGTCTCAGTACAGTTAGCGGATGAACCCGGCGCGCTTCTGATCAGTAGGGTCCTTTGGACACGGACGCACACGCGCCACACACACCGCGTTCGTGCCTTTGTTTATTTGACTTCTCTCCTCCGTACCAGCGAGGCTTTATTTTGAATGCTGACAACCGTGCGACCACTCCACACCTTCGAAACAATAACCGCAAACACATTTGCTTCGCTAAGCGCTGGAGCTTGAACCTGTGCCCATTGTTTATTTTCCAAGCCAAGCAGGAGGGAGCGAAACAAGGGAAAAGTTGCTCGCTTTTGCAGTCGTACTAGGTTTGCTGGAACTACTCCCCGCGGGCTTCACATTATTAAAACAATAAGTTATATCACTATAATCCGAAAAAGAGTCTGTTTTCACACCTTAAGCAACGAAAGATGACTCGCGCGGTTCAATACGCTTTGTGTAAGCTGGCACGCCGTCTGACTGCTAATGACCTAGCCTGAATTCGAACAGGCTACTGTTAGCTACGACTCAATTCTGCATAGAAACTTCCAAACAAACCTGTACACTTTAAATAATCAGATTAGCGTGCACGCATTCGACGTGCTTCCAAACGAGTCTTGCAATTTCTTAAGACCCGCTATGAAAAACTTTGTGCTTTTCCAGAAACGGAGTACACTAATTATGGATGTCAAACACTAAATCAAATTTGCTTAATGAAGGTGAAAAATGTTTAACATCATCTTATTCTGGTCCTCGGTTGCAATAGGTCATTGTATTTCTTTCTCCAAACGAAGCGCCGTGCAGGAATCGACTCTATATAAAGCGCATTTAATTTCTCATTTGAAGAATATAATTAACCTTTGTAAGAAGGAGAGCCTCTTTTTTCCTATTTAAAGGAGACACTTGGGCGGTTACATGAGTGTGCGTGTTAGATAAAGGATGAGAGGCTTGTATGAGAAGAACTAGCCAAGCCCTTGTCAATCAAAGAGAGGCCTCCATTTTGAAGCACTGTGGCTTTTTTTCACAAAAGGCTACAATTAGTGTTTAATCTGCCACTTAAGGTGAACAGAAATAAGCGGAGAGTCTCTCATCTGCTCCATCATCCATTAACAGCCACTCAAATGCAGCCTCCGGCCTACAGATCGCTAGCTCACCCCATTACATTGATCTATAGATTTATTGATTAGCAGTTTTATCTTATTAGTCACAGCCGGAGTAAGGGCTGTGAGGAAGAAGAGTGGCGGATCCTCAAAAGAAAAAAGAATTTGACAAGAGCCCCTCTGATAGCAGATGGGGGGGGGGGGGGTTTCTTTGTTTTTGTTGATCTGTTTACTAAAGAGGGCTGCCCATACAGTTGCATTGAGAGGATGAGGCTCGTTTAGCATCTGAATGAGGAGAGGGGTTGGAGGGGTGGGATGCCGTGTTGTGGGGGGGTCTGAGCTGGAAGTGGAGCAGTTACAATCTAGAATATTCCGTCTGTCGCATTGACAATAAGGATGATATTTGAGGCCTATTAACAACAAAAAAGATGACAATAGATTACACAATTGATTGAGGAGGATAAAATTTGGAAATATAAAATCATTATTTATTTAGCACTGAATTAATTAAAAACAGAAAAAATAAATAAAAAATACAATTAACAATTATACTTTTTTAAAGTACACATGATAAAAAAAAAAAAAAAAAAATATATATATATATATATATATTTTTTTTTTTTTATTAAAAGAACAGTTTGTATTGTTTGGATACTAAAATCAATTATTCATCAGAATGAAAACAAAGACAAAAATTGACCAAAAATCGGGAAATAATATTTAATAATAAATAAATTAATAATATATTATTAAGCAAAAATATAAATAAATAATATAATCATTAAGCAAAATATAAATAATTTTTTTAATAATAATATATACACAAAAAAATTGGAATAGGAAGAAAAACGAAGTTAATATAAAAACCCAAAACTAACGGCAGTTAAATTTTATTGAATTAGGTTAAGAAGCATTTTTTTTTGCATTAAATGCAATTGTGAATGTCCGTCCCATCAAAAAGACATGGTGTGAATAGGCCTCTAGATGTACACTTCTCTCAGGAAAAATAGAGGATAAGACAGAACGAGAGGAAAAAAAGAAAAATAAAATGGAATGGCAAATGGGGGAAGATAGAGACCCTAAAAGCATGACCTTGCTATGAGATCACGGAGAAAGGAACATGAGTGAAATTTATTCTGGAGGTGGCATTTAGCTTAGCAGAGCAGAGTTTAAGGGTTAGCGCTGGAGGAGAGGTGTCTTGTTAATGGACTCTGCTCACAGACTGACAGGCATCACGGCTTTGGGTCATTTGTCTCACAGGCTGCTTTTGCTTGGAATTGTCTGCTGATTATGATTTCAAAAAAGTAATGCTGTCATAAGCTCTCCCCGCAGGGTTGCTTAAATTATTTTGAGTAAAAACAGCAGAATGTGGAGTGTAGAAGGGAATGTTTTGGTTGTGAAGGGTGATGTTTCCTTGAAGGAAGTTTTGAGGAGATAAGAGCAGATTCCACGGGCAACGACTGATGGAGAAGAGAGAAGTCAGAGTGAATGAATGAACAGAAACGAGTGCTCTTTGAAGATACAGTGGCATTAGTATGGCTCTCCACACACACAAACAAACACACACACCTAAACCAGGTGCTGAGGCAGAGAAGTGTAAATAGGTTGAAAACCCAGACATGCTGTTACAGCGAGAGAAAGAGAGGTCCAGTGACTTTATTGTGGGGAGGCACATCCACTGTGACGGATGTTTCTTTTACTCGGCGTGCAGACAGAAAGGACACTTCCTCTCACGCCGGCTCTGACCTTCTGCTCTGGAAGCATGGATCAATATCAGTGAAGACACTTGACGTTCCAAAGCATGAAAAATGAAAGTGGTGCAAACGGCTGCACCACTGCTGCCCGCTCGACAATACATCTATATAACCACAAGTATATAAACACACATCCTCACAGCACTGGGTTAAGTGGAGCTGTCACACACACACACACACACACACACACGTAATGAAGTCCAAGGCTGCGGCCTTTCTGTGTACTGTATCTAATAATGCCTCCTGTGATTGAATGGTAACACACAGAAATAAATGAATAAACGTAGTGTATATATATATAGTGCAGACACATTTGTGGAGTGCATACAAAAAATTTGATAGATAGATAGATAGATAGATAGATAGATAGATAGATAGATAGATAGATAGATAGATAGATAGATAGATAG
>JAUCNO010001612.1:332150-342150 GCA_032353835.1 Enteromius viviparus | reverse complement strand
GTGTTCGCTTGGGGTCTGTTTACCTCCGAGTTTGATTAAGTGAATTTCCGCAGCTTTCTGAACACAATGATATTCGGCTGCTGTCCACAACAGCGCTGCAATTTCGTCTGAATTAGAGCAGTTTCACTTCTGCATGGGGATTGAGTAAATTAGTCCTTTGTGAAAAGGCAAGCAATTACGGCCACGCGGTTCTCTCTCCCTTTTGCTCTCTCTAAATGGCTCCAGAACTTTGCGACGATGTTCACGACTGTCGGAAATAAAGAAGGCAGTTAAATAGTCATTTAATGGAATATCAAGGAGAACGCAGCATTAGATGCTGGCAACGGAGAGCAAGGAAGGGAAGAAAAAATTAACTGCAATTATGTTTGATTAAAGCTATCCTTCTCAATAATCAGCATTTGTGACAGGACACAGGACTCTGGTGGCCTATGGATGCCATGGAGATGTTGAGCAATATTAAGGCCAATAAAGGGATATTAGCATAGCTAATTATGGAAGAGCTGTAGCAGCGAAAGGGGGCCTCTGTGTATTGTAACGCGCAAAATAATTGGCCGAGGCAGTTATCAATTACACGAGACACGAATTTGGTTTGTCAGAGGGAAAAAAAGCAAAGCAGACGTGTTTAATTTCACATCAGAGACCCTTCTTCCCTTGCTTTTGTTCTTCACCGGAGGCGTTCGACTTCTAGCTTCTGCAACTTGTCGACAAATCTGTGATAAAATGATCTGGCCGGCCGGCGCGGAGTAATTAATACAACCTGTCCTTCACCACTCTTTCTGACCAGAGGGGCCGAATCCTTATGATGGTGGCGGACGAGTGCATGAGAGAGAGAGAGAGAGAGAGAGAGAGAGGGAAAGAAGACGGGGGGCTTGTCGTTTGAAAGGACTTTGGCTTCACAGGCTGAGGTAATTGAGAGGAAAAAAGGGGTACGTTTCAAGCACATCAACTCAATAATAGCCCTTAGCTCTTATCTTAACCCAAACCATCATTGGATCGTTTTCCTGCCCTCATTCAAAGGAGAAGCCCCCCTCCCCGTCCTCTCCTTCACACTAATCCCACTTCATTCAGCACAAAAGACGCAAAAACAAATAAATGCAGGGGGTGATGCTTCTGTCCTGTAACCCCCGTCATAATTACTCTTGTCCATCATCTTGATCTTTCAGTGCATTTTGCATCATCAACTTAAACTGTAGCATGTTAACGACAGCTATGACAAATTTCATAATTTGAAAATCAGAGAAAAGTATTATTGCCCTTTCATAGCTTGGATTTTAAGTATCAAGTCTCTCTCAAAGGATTCTCTTAAAAATTACTGAGAAAATAAAGATTAAATTGATGAATTAATAATATCAATCGTGCACAATCAAAGATTATTGGAGTACATTTCACAAGAAAACACCATTAAATTGTAATGTGTTTCTTGCCATCTCTTTATAATTATTTAGGAATTTTACTATTATTTTGAGAAAAAATTTCAAATTTGAAAGAATTTTTTACTTGGAGATTGCTGATAAATTTCACAAATAATTACAAAATAGAAGCCAAGTAATGCATTTAATTAAACATCAGATTTTGAAGCAGAAAGACTAAGTAGAACAATTAGTATTAATATATATAATATATATATATATATATATTGTTAAGTAGATTTGCTCTATTTAACATCATAGTTAACATCATATTTAAAAAAATAATGATTTTTTTTTTTCATATGGGACAAAACTAAATTCTAGCAAGCTTTAATTTAACACAAACACAATAGACTTCTTTATGTCAAAATATTTGTCCGTTCCGTAAATGACTGCATTGTGTTTGTTTTGTTGTCTAATGTTGTAGTATTTAGACAAAAGATTGTAAAAAACCTGCAAGTGCTTTTCTTCCTGTTGTCCCAAGACAGATGAGTGGATGTAAAGAGAGGTAAAGAAATACAATGGCAGATGGGAGTGTGTATGTGTGTGTGTGAGCGGTCAGTGTGGACACTAATTGCTGCTCAGGCGTTAATGGTTAGGGCACAGCTGTGTGACTCTGCTGAGTATTGATCACCAAGCAACTTTAGCTGATCAGACCCCAGCCAGCCAGACAATACAGAACACACACACACACACACACACACACACACTTACACAAGTACATTCTGCTGATTTCAGGTCCAGAAGCTGAGACGGTACACAGGTCAATACAGATCGCATTTCCAAAATGCACAAGCTCCTTGTGTCAGCTCCGGCTTCTGATTGGCTGACAGGTCTGATTGTTTCTGATTGGTCCATGGGTGCATCTCATTTGACAGAGAGACGTTTTTTTTCCAGAAACCTTTAACCTCAAGTATTGAACTTCAGTGAGTCTATACCATTTCTGGTGTGCTATTTTTTTCAAGCGTTCAGACTTAAACTTTACACTTGGCTGACAATAAAACAAGCATAAAAGTACTATAGACATACACTTGGGATGGGAGGAAACTTGGGAGCCCAAAATATCATAGAAATTTAAAGTTGGCCATGCCACAGACAAGTGCAACTAAAATATTAAAAGGTAAAACTATATAATTCAAAACTTCTTTTCAGATCTTTAAACAGGTTTAAATATGTTCAATACAGGATTCAAGCATCACTGAAAGAAGTGACCCGAAACACACAAAGTTGTTGAAGAGACATATTTTGGTATGTTTGAACATATCTGAGCATCTGCCTAAACATATTTATGCCAGAAGTGTTTTTGGGACATGTGTTCCTGTCGTGTGTGTGTGTGTGTGTATTTTCTCCCTCAGGCAGACTGCTGTACCAGACCTAGACTGGTGTGCGTATTCTCTCCTCCTTTCTCTCTCACTCTCTCTATTCGTCCTCTCCTCCATAGTTTTTCCTAATGTGTAACATGCCTCTGACATTATTTCCCCAACAGATCACTGCTTCTGTCAATCACAGCATTTTGTCTTAGACTGGGGCCTCATTAAAGACACTCTCTCTCCCAGTGGCCCTCCTCCATCCACCCTCCTTTACCATTCCCCCTCTTTCTCCCCTTACACCACTTTTTTTTCTGGTTTAGGTGTATAAAAACCTCTTGTGGAGCGGTTCCCCATTGCGAATCAGGCCTCTTGCGCCCCTATTTCAATTACAGGGTGAAGATAATATATATAATATTTTACAAAAGTCAAGAACAGAATTTTATAGCATTATTAACAAAAATACTAACAGTAATAATAGTAAGTATATTAAATATTTCAAAAATGACATTTACAAACATCACATATATTGTGTTGCATATTAAATTGTTTTTAAATATTACGAAAAAAATAAAAATACAAAACTATATTGCATATTTACTAAATCAACAAAATCCCTGCAGCAATTAAAAAAAAAAAATATAATAATAATAATATATATATATTTTTAAATATTAACACCGATTATTATTATTAAATAAAAGTGACATCACTTATTTTATTATACATTTTATTTTTTAAATATTTATTAAATATATTTAATATTTAAACTTAATTATTTGTTGCTTGAGCTGGCACAAAGACACTTTTATCAAATATACTAAATGAAATGTTCTCTGGAAACATTGCATTAAAAAAATTGCTAGCAGGTTATAGAATAGTCAAGTACGTCATCATTCAGTTCTTGAATCAATGGAAATGCAGGCCAGTTCTGAAAGTGCCTCAAAAATACCCCGTCCTGAGAAGTAGGCTATGCATGTTTTACCTCTTTTGCTCTTTCCTTCCCCACGTTCAGCCCTTTGATGTTGGGATAGAGGCTCAAGTTTCCCCAGGAGGAGGTGAGGGGCGGAAAGGGAGTGGATGGGGTGGAGGGGGGTACTGTGGTGGTTCAGTTTCAATCTGGCTTCTGATTGGTTTAAGATTGACCACACATGGCCAAGGATGCTGTTGTCTTTACCTGACCTAATGCTCACTCGCTGACAGATATGTGATCGCTATTTTGTTTGTTTCTTTGTTTGTTGTGTCTCCATTCCACTCCAGACGTCTCCTTGTGTGTTCATTACCCTTTCTAGACTCCCTCTCTCTCGCTCTCCTTCCCCATCTAAAATTCATACATTCCCACATTCTTTCAAGACAGCCCTAATTAGGAACTGTCATCTTTGCCGATTTTAATTATTAATTAAAAACAGGAAGGAGAGAGTGAAAAAAGCACATTTCAAATCAGGCCATGGAGGAACACACACACACACACTCACGCACACATACACGTACACGGCTTGCCTGATGTCTGAAGGCTGTGGTCTCAGCAATGCTGATTAAAAACGTATTAAAACATTATAAATGATTAATGTGGATCCAGTTCTGAGTGGCAGTTATTGGTTTTAACACAGGTAATGCAGCTTAATGACACGGGCACATGTGGACCCTTCGTCCGTGTCATTATTCCTGCATGTCAACAACCTCACAGAGAAAGAGAGAGAGAGAAGACAGGCTGTTACATCAGAGCGTTTTCAAGTCATTCATCAGCTCGCCGTAGCTCAATCAGAGACGCTGAGGCGCTGTTACGTGCCCCCAGACAGGCGGCGGGTGATCGGCGCTAATAGATTTCCATAATGGACATGAGCAGAGGATGTGCGGGTCACTTTGCAGAAGCTTCACTTCAGTTTAGAGCCTGGAAGTGAGTCTGTCACCAAAATAACACCAACAAATGCCAAGCTGGGAGGGACCTCAAAGAAAACAATCTCTTTAATATCTCATTTAAATCCATTCCACTGAACTGCAACAAGGTTAAATGGAGAACAAGCTGCGGTTATGCCTAAACTCATATGTCTCCTCTACAATTTAGGATCTCAAAAGTGCCTCAGACTATAAATAAAAAACCTATTTATTGCTCATTTGTTGCTCTTTCATTACTCAGGGGGTAGCACCAGTTTGAGACGCTGTTGAGATTTCATTTTACATTTTATATACTGTATGTGAGATTACTTGGGCCTTTTTCTCCCTTAGACTCTGTCACTAACTGTTTCTGCTAAAATCTCTTAGGAGAATTACAAATTGCAATTCTGAGCACAGTCCGAGACATTGAGATCTCTTCTTAAACGCAATATATGTTGATGCAAAAATCTTTATTTGATCTCTAGTTAATCTCAGTGCTGTCCAATAATGTCATGAGCTATTAAATAGCTTCTGAGCAGTAAAATCCTCAAAAGAGAAGAGCAAATAGAGCGGCTGTTACAAGCGACGTACATCATTTTATTCCTAATGCATAATATATGTTTCTAAAGTGAATACAAGTGTGAAGTAGTTACCACGCATGAAAAAAAGACAACGACAGACAGGGAAGCATGCATAGAGAGAGAGGGTAAAGGTGCATTAGTGCTACCCGGTGCACCGTACGGCAAGAGCGAGGGGTCAGTCATTAAGAGACAGAAGGGCAAACGCAAGAGCGAGTGAAATGAAATGACAAATGAAGAGAAGCCGGATTAGGTGCCGTGCCGTCCAGAAATGACGTGAGTGCCATATTTGTGAAACAATAATGCGGCTGGCAGCACGGATCCTTGTTCCTGATTCATCTGCGGCCGTATGGCGTAGCTTTGTCAGTCTGCGCGTGGTATAAATTATTCAGTCTGAGAGATGGCAATTACAGAACCCTGCACAACCAAAATGAATATTTTATAAGGACTAAAACTGCACCGGAATGAATCATACACACACACAAGTACACACACACACTGGGAGTGTGTTTGTACATGGCAGGACCAGAGGCCTTTGGTGCTTTCATATTGTTGACTGAAATCCAGAGAATTCTAATAAGCAAATATATTAGAGGTTTACATTGTCACCGTTTTGCCGGCCGTGCCTGTGGACAGATCCCAGAAAAAAGGGATTCCGACTTGGAAACTCGGAAATCCTCAATCTGAAAGGGAATGCCATCTCCTTCAAATTAAAATGCATGACGATTAATGCTGCATTTAAAATTGAAACGGAACATCCTTCACAAGCTATTTGACTTCTGCAAACTGATCTTTAAGAGCTACTGGAATATTCAAAGAAAAATAAATTCAGTCGGAGAACTGATTCGATCATTAAAATTGCGGCCCACGTTTTGATGCAACATTTTAAATACCGTGCACTAATGGATTGTGCAAAATAACAACAGGAGTCTGCATTAGGAAAGCAAATATAGTCGATTTCATGCTGATGTATTTTAATATCTGCACTGTTTTAAAAAACATTGTTTATTAATGCAGAGATACGCTGTCTTGTTTTGACCCCTGTGAATGTGCTCTTCGTCTCTTGCCAACAAGAAAAAGAGCAAGTGAGCGAGAAAGATGGAAAAGAGGTAAAAAAAAAAAAAAGACAGAGAGAAAGAGAGAGAAACACATTGAAAGGCTAATGGAGGCGGATTATACTGCCGGTCTACCCGAAGCATCGTCTGATAAAGGTTTTGTCTGTTGAGTTTCCTGCAAAAGTCCAGCTTTATAATGCTGAAACAAAAAATAACATTGTTCTTTAGGCTTGCAGGAGCAAAGCAACCTGCTTGAATGGGTATTGTGTGAACAGAGGCAGTGATACCTAAAGCCTTTGTACAGCAGAGGCAGGTCAGGCCTATGACATCAGCGCGACACAAGCAGGCCTCTGTGCGGCCCGCTCCAGCAGGAGCTCAGCATGGTGGGAAAATACGTCAGGAGAAAGCTTTTTTTATCTGAGCACTCTCTCTCTCTCACACACACACACACACACACATTCATGATGATGGAACCCACACACAGAGGCCAACACATATGGGGCCTTTATTTTAAATCACACCCAAAATAATGTTTTAATGCTCAGAGGATGCTCTTTTATAGTTCAGGAGACATATCTGTGAACTCTTGAAGTATAATCATTGCATTTCTTGAAATTACATGAGAAAGAAAGGTTCGAGTACATACTGAAATCTTTTGAGCGCAGTGAGGGCTTTAGAGATCTCATTTGAAACACTGCTTTTCTGTTAATGATGAAAAATAACAATGCTAATTTTATTGCTCAGATGTTGCTCTTTTATATCTCATTAAACTTAGATGAAAAATAATAACTTTTTAACATTCCATGACAAATAAAAATTATAAGACATGTATAATGACATCATAACGACTTGTTTTTTGAGAACGCCATGAAGTATTGTAATTTTTATGTTTTTCTCTGGGACAAAAAAATCTAAAGTATTTCCTCTCCAACTGTTCTCAATACTGTCTACAAGAAAGTTATGATTTTTGGCTCCTATTTTTATTGCTCTTAAGTTGCTCACAGAACTTATAGGAGTTCTCATTAACAGATCATTTCAGCATCAATTTCGTCTCAAATGTGTCTCCTGTAAAGAAATCTTGGCAAAACTCAATTCCCTCCAAAAGCTCTCTGTTTAACTGATGTCTAGGCATATGTATATAAAGAGATATCTTTCTTTTTTTCCTATCTGACCCACCACCTTCAAATAAAAAGCTCATTTAAGCAGCAACAGATGAACTACGAGTTCTTTGAGGAAGTGGTGAGATGACAGAATCCGATTCCCGTATGCTTTAAAAGCGAACAGGCGGGAGAGGGAATGACAAAGTGCTCGCAGCACAGCGGGATAAATGGTCTGAAGTGGAGTGAAATACAGACAGGGAAGGAAGCGGAGAAAGAGACATGCATTCCAAAGCTGCTGTCCCTCTGATGGCTGTTACCCGTATAACTGACACCGCTGCTTTTGCCTGTCTGTGCGGGACACATGGGCTTTCAAACAGGGTTATAGGCAAATAATAAGGATGCTCTCGCTCACAGGACTGACATGCAAGCATCCTTTAAAACAGAAAAAAACAAGACGGGTGGGGGGGGGGAACGCTTCTCTCCATGGAGAAAACAGCGAGTTGTCAGGTTGATTTTGTAGAGCAGTAGTTGAGGCAAGAGCCGACAGCGTTGGCCTCTGTCTTTCCTGTCGCAGGTACACAAATGTGTCAGCATACATGGAGATGCGGCTCCTTCAGGGGCCGCCACACGCACAATGGGGTTTGGGGGCGATGAGTTGCATGGTTATTAAAGGATCTCATAGCTCTTTCTGCTGTATTAGAATGACAAGCCACAGGGAGAGGTGGTTTCCAAACCAATGCGTGCCACTAGGGGGCTTTCGGTTCAACAGGAGGGGAAGCACAAACACATCACATCATTTGTGAATGATAAAAGAAAATACTGGGCATGCAAGAGTAAAATGCATCAAGCATTTTAGTCTACTGTCTTATGTAACTCAATGGGAATTACTTTCAATGCCATATCTAAAATGACTAGTTTGTTCCAATTAGTTTTAGGATTTAGACTGCAGGCATAAAACTGCAAATAAATGAAGTACATTTAGTTATATGTAATACATGATGCATGCTTAAATTATATACTTAATTAAATAGTGCTATTATTATAGTAAGTGTTATCTATTTAGGCCATTCTGCTCTGCACTGATCAAAATGTTCTGATGAACTCTGATGGGTGGTGAAACAATGGTTATTATAAATGCCCCACGTACATGTTGAGGTCAAAGGGTACGGTTGATTTAAACCTTGCCTTTCACTTCTCATTTTAAGATCTATTTGCAGACATTACACCCTGCTGGCCTGATTATCTGAAGTCAATCAGAAACCCTAATCACACAGAACGACTCCCTCACATCTATCAGAGGAGCCGGCAAAGAAGAAAAAAAGCGAAATCTTGTTACCTATGTACAATAGCGGCGCTCTGGCCTGGGAAGGCTGGGGCCTCCCTGGAGGAAACAGCCCCATTAATTGCCGCTGTAAGTGTGGATCCAGCACAGGGTGGGATTCAATACAGAGCCGTTTATCCTGGAACCCGCTGTCACGGCGCCGGGTCACGATCCCCAACCATCCCGTCGAAATCACCAAGGAGAAGCGATAATGAAAATTTCTTCATGTATAAAATCCTTAATCAAAATGCTGTCGGTGTCATCTACCAGCAGCACTCACGACTTAAATTAATATACAACAGAACCTTTGGCAAAATTAACATGCCCTCTTTTGACGTGCGATTCCCAACCTCAGCCTGGATGAAGGGATGAAGGGAAGAAAAGAGAGAAACAAACAGAAAATAAATAAATAAAAAAAACTCTAACAAGCTAGCAATTGGGCCTCGCAATTGAATATCTTTTCACTTATTAACTTTAAAACAACAAGAAAAAAATCCAATTATTGGGCGATTTTTCGCTGTGTTTATGGTGTGGATTTGTTGATGTAATGCTTCCTCTATCTGTCCCAGGCGGATATTAGTGAACTCGCCCTCCGAGAAACAACAGTTTCAGCAAAACACCACGGAGTAATGCAGATATTCACACTTTTAATGACCTCAGGGAGCACATCTAGCGTACGGCGGCGTGCTACGAACCAAAGCACAGACTCGTAGACTATCTAGCTCCCCTCCGCTGCTGACATGGCTGCATCGCGCAAATAAAACCCGCGTTTGATAAACAAGAGCTCTGCTATGAAATGCAATAAAGCTACAAGGGACACGCCGCTGTAGCGACGCCTGGGGGACCACCGAATTCTCTCCTCAACTTTTTCATTGGACCGTTCCGACGAGCACTTCTATCCGAATGCACGCACGCGTAGGCCTACTTAGCACACCTTGACTTGGGAGGTTATATGGAAATGTGTTTTAAATTGGCCTCTTTCTTTGTGGAACGTCACGGCGATCACTGATTTCACAAACGAGAACTCTCACTTTACTCCGAGACAGGTCTCAGACTACAACGCTGGGTCCCATCTGCATGCTTGCAGATTAAACATTCAATTTGTTCCTCGATAAGCCACGAGTCCCACCACTTACCATACAAATGAAAAAAAAATGAAAAAAGAAAAACACGTCAGACTTTGGTCCCCGCCTCTGTCCCCCCAGTAGCCTTCTACTCCTGCAATATTTACTTCAGGGGAATTGCGACACGTGGCGTATTTATCTTCATGAAAAATGAGCATCTGAAATTGAAATCACCTTTTGAATGGGGCGCGTATACAGCCCGCCGCTAATATGCTTCATGAACTATAAAAT
>JAUCNO010001612.1:324650-327150 GCA_032353835.1 Enteromius viviparus | reverse complement strand
GTGAAATCCAGATCCTAAAACCAAACCAGCATGCATGTGCATGCACTTGTGTGTGTATGCATGCATGCATGTGTGTGTTGTTGCCAAAAGGCTCTCCGTACAGCAGACTGGTGGATGTCAGGTGGCGGCGTCACCCATAACAGGGACTGAGCTCAGCTGCCGCTGCGAGCAGTTACTTATTCTACTCCAGTGCACATTAAAAGAGCCTCGCAGTCAAGCCAAGCAACAGCACCCAACCTGACAGCATAACAGCAATCACACACCCCACAGCCTGTGGAGAAAACGCACGCACACACACGTCTTGCAGCAAACACACATAGCGTGCCAGGTCTTTAACAGGCACGCAAACACACGTTAACACCGAAGCAGGGACGTGAACACATGCTTTCACACGCATATGCTGTCAAATGCACGGGCGCTAGCACACAGGTCTCGTTTGGCATTGAAAAAGGCTAAAAATGTAAAACAAAACAATTTGAACAACATGGCTGGATATTACAGTGATGTCTGGATGAATGAGTACCTTGCTTGTGACTGGCTGTTGAATCGCCACCACGTTTTGGTTTTGGACTCGCAAAAATTACAGATCAAAGTTGTCATCGATTTCTCAATCTCTCACATCCCGGCTGGTCTTCTACACGTTGGGAAGATGGTACGGAGGATAGATGGAGAGATGTCAAGCCAAGTTGTGACACTACCACATATGGCCTGTTCATCAATCAGCTTAATCAAGCAGCAAGCAGAAGCAAAGATGCCTAATTGCCAACCGCACTCGTCGGCCAGATCCGTTTGCGGAAAGTGCTCCAGATTCAGCTAGGGTGGCAGAAAACGCAAAAAGAAATCTCCAATTTTGCCATGATGTTTGTGATTTGCAGGCAGACTTCAGAGTAAAACAGCACTAAAATAAAAGAAGATGTGCTAAACATTGCCTTTAGTCACTGCTATGTTATGCTACTTAAATGCAGTTAAGGACATAATTGTTAATGAATTAATGTAAAAATTTAATATACAGTATATTTGATGTTTTATTATACTGTATTTGATCAAACATTTGAGTTTTATGGCTTTGTCTATTAGCTTTGAGGTCACCTATCTGCTAGTGTCTTCATAACAGTTACTCAAATGTACATTTTTGTTAATTAAGAATTTAAATTATGTGATTGAATTGTATTTAAGTAGGAAATTTTCATTGTATCTTTCTGAGGTGTTGCTGTTTTTATCTCAGAGAGAGAGAGAGAGAGAGAGAGAGAGAGAGAGAGAGAGCGCTTTTCTAAACACATGAGGTTCCTTGAGGGGGGAAGAACTCATGGAGAGCTTCCTGTTTTCCAGATCAAACCCTCTGGGACTTTCGAGGGGGAACAACTACACTCACGAAATGTAGAAAGAGGGGGAAAGTGAGAGATTATTCCCCTGTTCCTCGCTTCTAAAGCCCCTCGTGCACCCTAGCTTCATTTCCATCCTTCTTTCATGGGATAAACACTTGCTTGTCGCAGCGGCGGGATAGCTTTTGTCTGTTCTTCCTTTTCCCCCCATTTTTTTTCTTTGCCTTTCTGTCTTGTTTTCCTTAAAGGCAGTGACTGACAGCTGACATTCTGATATTTATTATTGAGGAGGAGACTTTTGATGCTATCTGCCCATGCAGAAATATAAAAAACACGGTCCAAATGTCAAAGACCGAATATTTTCTCCTGTTTTATATGAAATGACCTCTCTCGATGCTTCTCTTATTGTGCGCGGGGCGGTTTGTGGCCTGCCGGCGATATGCATGTGCGGACACAGATAGGACCAAACTCTGTTGTTTCGGAAGAGGCCGGGATAAAGAAAAAAAGCCGGGAAGCTTTCCGGCCTCACAGAGCAGGGGGATACTGGATAAAGCAGGAAAATCAAATGACTCTGGCATCGGCGTGATCCTACGTGCTAAACTTGGACTCGATTCAAGAAACGGAGAAAGATGGATGGAGAGAGAGAGAGGAACAAAAGAGCAGGCCGATGGCTGTAGTCAATTTTCATATGAATGGCAGGTTTAACATATCTCTAGGAAAGGGCAGCTCTCGCAGGCTTGGGCGACGTCCAGAGGTCCAGAGCTCTCTCGTGCACCCGCATGCTGAAGAGGGCACGCACACACACTCAAAGACGCACACACACATACAGTGTGTCCATAATTAAACTATCGTGTTTCAAAGTCCTGACAACAGCATAGAGAAGAGCAGAACAAGACGATAATTTCATTAGGCCATCTCATAATGAGGAGCCTTTCACCACCAAAGAGGGGGGGCATCTTGTGAATCACACACCCTGCCTCACAAGGTAACACAACAGAAGACCCCCATACAAGGTGTCCTACCCAAAGAAAATGTAAGAAAGCAGAACTAAAAGCAAGCACAAGTGAATTACACTTTTTAAAAAATCTGTAGAAAAGCGCAGAAAATTATGTTACATTTACAGACATTGCATTTAATTCTAAAATACTAGAAAATGCAATTCACAATTTAAAAGATAT
>JAUCNO010001612.1:267836-314993 GCA_032353835.1 Enteromius viviparus | reverse complement strand
GATAAATATAGTTTTATACAGTTATTTATTCTATTAAAGTATGTGTGTATGATTGTAAGTAAACACATGCATTATAATTTTTTTTTTAATCAGACACATGGATATCTAACAAACAAACAAACACATATGCTCTTAAATATTCCCAAAACAAACTCACAAACACTTCACCGTGTGCTGGATTCAAGTCTGCGCAATGACCTCTTTGTTCTGGAAACAATTATTTCTGGAAAGCCTGTCAATATCATTATTTTTACAAGAAATCAATACACTTCACAAAGGTAATGGGCGATTCAATGGCGAGATGTTCACCTTCCTCTCTCTCTCTCTTTCTCTGTCAGGGCGTGAGTGGCCAGGCTGGATGGCCGAGAGCAGATGACAGATTCTGCTGGACGTGTAGCAGACAGTGTCGAGCGGAGGAGAGGAGAGGAAGGCGGCTGAAGGCAGGCGTGGAAAACGTCAACTCCTGCAGGCTCTAACGAGCCAAAGATGTCAGCCGCTACGAGTGTCCACTCGCCAACGAACAACTCGAGAGAGAAAGAGAGAGAGAGAGAAGCATGTTGGGTAGCACATGCTGGCAGACTCTCTAATCGGGTTTCCAAGGCATTCTCTCTCTCTCTCTCTCTCTCTCTCTATTAGTCCTGAGATGGCCACAACCAGAAAATGGACACTATATTATTGTTAGTCGGCCAAAAACAACAACATTAAAAACCAAGAATGCACATACATAACACAATCTCACACACCCACGCTTGCTGTGTCAAAACCCTGGCGTATTTCACCTCCCCCAGATGATAAATTAGCCGATCACTCATCGTTAATTTATTTTAAATATATTAATCATATTTCTCATAGGAGAATCTCATATTCCTCTTCTCACATCCATCTTTGGTCTCCAGTGATTTTTTTTTTCCTTCCAGAAAGAGAGAGCGCAATCTACTGTCCTACTTCTCCCCACAGCGGTGCCATACGCTCCAGCGTTATTTAACTACGGCTTCGAAATACTTTCTGCCGCTTTCGAGCAGCACTTCCCAGATGGCCCCCGCAAGCTGTGCCAAAAATTCGTCTTGTCAACAGCCTTGAACTATGAGATCATATGGCGACAAGAGATAGGTCTTTATATCTCTTCTGTTTCAGAGTTCCACTGTCGTCTGACTGTCCAATTCATCATGGGCGAATATTGCTGTCAGAGCGATAGCGAGAGGAAGTACCTCGTACGGCTCTGATAAAGGAAAGTGTCCGACATGCCGTGGCTCTCAACAGCTCTGCCGAGCAGCCGGCACTGAGCCCGAAGCCGCCGTTTTTGATAAAATAATTGAGCAAAGGGTGCGGGCCGAAATGTTTCGCAAAGCTCTCCCACGCATCTAACAAAAAGATTATGGAAAACATTCTGGTGTTCCCAGACCAAAAAAATAAAACAAATACTACTGCTTATAAGTTGCTCTTTTGTAGTTCTCAAATGTGGTTAATTTTGCCTCAGATGTTTCCTCTACAACTCATTGATCTCTGGAGAAAAAGCCAATGAGAATTGGCCAGTGGTTTTTGCATGCCTAGCCACTCCCCCCTACATACAGGTATATATGATGGCGGCGTGCAAACCACTATTTGGGTTTTAACCACTATGGTTTCTGCTGAGGAGCCGATCGCAACTGAATCCCCAGCGAAGTCCGACCTTGTGGCAAGAGGGAAGTAACGTCTCCGTTCCCTCCTTACCTGATGTTACCCAAAACACGGGAGGACACAGAATCCACTCGAAGATTGTAGAATCTAGCGAAGATATTGGGTGTTGCCCAAACCTCAGCTTTGTAGATGTCTGTTATAGAGGCGCCGTGCGCCAATGCCCAACACACTCCAGGTGGAGTGGGCTCTCACCCTTAGGGGGCAAGGCTCACTTTGAGCCTGATACGCAAGGTGATGGCATCCTCCAACCTCTGTTTGGAGACAGAATATCCCTTCTGCTGTCCTCCGAAGCAAACAAAGAGATGCTCAGAGCTTCTGAAACTCGGGGTGCCTTCCACGTAGAAGTGTGGAGCGGGTACAGGACACAGCAATTCGAGGGTCGGGTGTGTCCCCTCCGTGGGCAGCGCTCGCAAGTTCAGAGTTGATTGGTCTCCCATGAGATCGCGAGATGAGATGTTTTTCAAAGGATCATTGTATCAGCTTTGTCACAGATGCTTCTCCTACAGTTCCCAATTCTTTTTTTTAAGTCACAAATTCGACTACTTAGGAACTTAATGAGTTCATATTGCATATTGAGATATCTGACTCTGCTAAGAAAATCTAAACACAGTTTTGGAAAAATCTTAATTTAATCTCATTGTCTAGGAAAAACAATTGTGAGACTAATGAGATCATTTGTGCTAAAAAGGTAGAAGCAGCAACTATTTAGAGTCTAACTGCAGAGGGGGAAAAAAATAAACAGATAAATCATATACATTCTCAAGTTGCAAATATTTGCAAACACATTTATATGAGTGCCGGCGCCAAATGTGCGGTGTATTTTCGAAAATGTGTTGATTTATTTCTCTGGCATTTTGTGCTGCTGGCATACAGGAATGAAGTCAAGTTTGATGAGGCTCTAAGCATATTTAAACGCCTCTTATGACTGCCACTACACCAGAGACAGTCACGTCATTACAACTGTCACTCACAGCTCTTTACAGCATGTGTGTGTGTGTGTGTGTGAGAAAGAGACTCAGGGTTACTAATGCAGGCCACATGTATAAGTGGTGCTGATGTCTCGGGCTAATAAAACAGCTGCGCTCTCATTGGCCCTTGAAACGGAAAGCTGAGAGGGGGAAACTAGAAATCAGAAACAACAAACAGTCACATCCAACCCAAAAACACTTTAACATGCACACAAACCGCAAGAGAAGAGGAACGGAAGAGATGGAGGGAAAATGCAACAGGCCCAAATTGAACATTTGCCAGGCATGATGGAAAAAAACGTTTTTGAAATGTTTTCTGTTCTGTTTTCACATCCACACCACCCTGTTCCTCTCTATGGACTCTGAACTGCATTTATGAATTATCTGACACTTTTTCTGACAACAAGAGCTCAGTGGAAATTTCAAGGCCTCTTTTTCTGACAAGCACGGATATCAATATTTGAATACGTTGCCGATTTTTCAAAAACTTCTCTTTCTTGTTCGCGGATGCACCGGAGCAGGGTTGAGTGCTTTCTTTTTCCAATTCCCCCGAGGGAGAAATTCAATGTGTGTTGCATTTTATTCTGCTCGGAGTGGCATCTGAAACTCGCTTCTGATGAAGTTTACTTCTTTCGACTGCAAAGACAGACACGTCCTGGTAAATAATGATAAAAACACGAGAGCGTCGATTCATAAATTGACACGGCAAAGTAACGTGCCTCTTAGAGATCGGTGTAAGATATGCACGTCTTTGTGCGCGCTCGCATTTATTCTCCATTTCTGAGGCAGGGCGCTCGACTTAAGGTTTACTTTGCTGTACAATCTTTCGTTTCTCTGACAACGTGAGATTCTGAGGCTGATTAGAAAGAACTTGTTAGGATGGGATCTGAAAAGCGCTGACTCCTCCTGCTAACAAGCAGGTGAAAAAAAGCAATATGAAGACAACAAAACACAGTCATTAACATTTATGAGTGTTGCAGGTGTCAGTCAAGATGTGATATTAGAATAAAGTAATTTAATTTGAATGCAGAAGGTGTGTGTGTATGCGAGTGCGTGTGTGTGTGTAAGCCGTCGCTTTTTAATTTGCATGCCGGAGATTGTTTATACGGATCTTTAATAGGGACGTCAGCTCGCTGGCAAACGTTCTTGAGCGCAACAAAGACAAATGTCACCGTATTTTCTATGAGCGATCATGTTTAATAACATGCATCATTAGCGATGGGATCAATACGGATGTAGCAGGCCTGTTCAAGCAAAACAAATATGACGAGCTGTAACTCCTCCTTCCTCTCTCAATTTATACCAGCAGAATTATGGGATACATTCAGCCGGTGGTTTATGTGCGAACGAATGTTTGCTATAAGGAGCGAAACCTGGATTACGAAGAGGTTTTGGAATCCTCTTACGAAATATATTTTTTAGGAAGCGTAAGCAGATTAATTCCCTCACACTTTTTGGGTTTAATCAACGAAGTACATTATATAGTGGCCACAAGTCGTGTTAAGCCCATTTGTACGGGTTTTGAAAAGCGAGTTGGTGTGTTCTTCGTACTCTTGTTTCTCTTCGCCTCCTCCTCCTTTTCTCCCTTCAATGTGTGTGTGTTGGGGAGGGAGAATCTCTTAAGCTTCTCACAGGCCGCTACCCTGTCTGATTCGGTCACTAATGATAGATTGCCCTGCCCTCCCCCTCTCTTCCCCTTTCACTTTCTCTCAGCGCTGGTGGAGGACTAAACCTCGACCCCTCTCTCCCGCCCCGTCACCCCCGCGAGCTGCCTGTCTGCTCTCTGCTTAGACATCAGCCCTCCGTCAGCCTGTGGCCATCTCGTTTTTCTCCAGTCAAACACTGGGGCTTCAACAGCAGCAGCACTGCAGGGCGGCCCTACACATCCTGATCACATTTGTTTTGCCCCGCTTTCTTTCAGATTTTTTTAGTGCCCTCAACTTGTGCTTGAACAAAAGTAGGGGTTTTCAGTAATCAGTGCTGATGTCAATAGAGCATGGCTGCTAATGCCAAAATTTACCAACATGAAGTGCACAAAAATTGTAAATTAACATTTATTTTATACGATCTGTTTATCGTTCCAATTACCGATTGAGATGATTTGATTAAGAAAGTACACTGCCTTAGGAATATTTGCTATAAGAAAGTAAACAGTTTAGAAATAATAATAATAGTATGGAAATGTTTGAATTTTAAAATGTGAAATACTAATTTGATCAGTGGATAATCTCAAAATGGCCAAATTTAGTCAACAACGATTTCTAGCAAGCTAGAATTTTAAACCAATGTTTAATAGTATTGACAATTTTTATTTTTATATTTTGGAAATACTAATTAACTGTTGTTGTACGTTATAATTTTCTCAAATTTTGACCAATTACAATTTCTAGTGCACTAAAATTTCAGACCATCACTTAAAACCTTAATACAAAAATGTCCAAGTAAATATTTTTATACTTTGGAAATGGTTTAAAACATGAAAATAATCTCAAAGTAGCCGGAATTTGTTTAATTATGATTGCTTGCACTAAATATTTATATATAAATATACTAATTAATCACTCTTTTTTTCAAAACTCAAGAAGACATTACATGTTTATCCATCAGCATTGTCAGAAAATGCAAGATTTAAAACTGATAATGCAGGATCATTTATCAGGCAAATGCCTCAATTCCACAAAAAGATACATATTGGTCAAATAGGCTACAGCTTTTTTTCACTCCAAATAACTAAACATTACTTGCTCATTTTTGAAAGTGATTGAAAGCAGTTTATTATCCAATGCCGGTGATTGAAAACAAACACAAACAAAAACCACCAGCGGCAAGGTGTGACATTTAATCTAAAAAAAAACGTCAAATATCGGCGATTAATCAGTTTAGACGATAAATCGGTTGATCGCTTGTGTAAACTGACAAAAACAAGTCTACTTAATTCCACAGACTGTTCAAACCCATACGATTGGTGTTTGCTACGTAAGCACAACATGTACACTGCTTAATTCGAGGTAGCGCTCATGTCCTCTAATAACAGAGCAGGAATTGGTTTGGCGGGGTTGATATCCGGGTGTCTATCTGGAGTGACGAATCCATGAAGCATTTCAGACCATCTCCCCTTTTCAATTTCACTCGGTGCCTGTGAACCAACATGGTTCTGATGCCTTTCACCCTTCAATGGACACACAGCCACCGCTAATCAGGATTACATCCTTCAGTCAACAGTGATTTCAATAAAAGAAAAGAGAGAGAGAGAGGCGGGAGAGAGAGAGAGAGAGAGAGAGACAGAAGGAAAGAAAAACAACAAAAAATTATCATAAATATAGGAAGCTTGAGCTGGACTGGCAGCCCGGTTGTTGTCGAGATAGCAGAAGGTGATTAAAATCTCATTCGACGGGAATCCGACTGAGGCGCGCTGGTCAAATTGTGGAGGAACACACACTCCCGGTAAAGTGAAGATGATGGAACTCGCCCCCCAGTCGCATCTGATTGCACATGCACACACAAATTGGCACAAAGTAGATTCATGAACAACAAATCATTGCAGGGGGAGCCTGACCTCTTCAAAATGAGCCTTTGTTACAATCATTTCAGTCAGCGCAGTCACCACGAGGTGCCTCATACTAATTTGCTGTCTCTCTGAGAGAAGATGTGAAAAACCCGTGTTGCCCCCCGACAGGTTAACACGCTAACACGCTCACCTTTAAATGGATGTGACGTGTGACCTTATTCAGGGTTTGGATATCAAGCTAATAACTTCCTTCGTGAAACAAATTACCCAGTCTTGGCCTAACGCTGTTTTCTGTATGTTTAAAGAGATGATATTTAACAACAGCGCCGGCTGTAAGCGAGAGAGTGTGTGTGCAACCCGTCTGACTGTGTGTACGGTTTAATTACCACATCGACACATGTGTAACTGATGCAATACCGCTGCTCGCCGGTGAAACCCCTGTACAAACACGCATCACTTGGAAAACTCTTCCAAGATGTGTGCTCGAAAATCGAGGAATTGCTAACATGCAGGAAAACTAATATATAGACTTGCTACCCGGATGAAGCTAATAAACCGTTCCAGACTGGCGGGTTAATGGCGAGACCACAAAATTTGGGATTGGGGGCCTCGGTTGTTTTAGCTAAGCGTCATTATCAATCCCTGGAGAGAGAGTAAGGTGTAAAAGTGCAAGTCAATGTGTTCATTGTCCTTCCGTCAAACGAGTGGACGCCGGTTTGGTGATGGTAGGATCGGAAGAACTGTGAGAGCCAACTTGTTTTCTGAGCAATTAAAGCCTTCAGCTCAACAGGAGAGAAGGTGAAGTGGTCTGCCATTAAGCCTAGTTAGAGGGGTCGTAAAGCTAACCTGTTGAGGGACGTGAGTCTGTGTGTGTGTGTTGAGGAGCTGTCTGGATTGTGTCAGGTTGTCAGGGTTGGCCACTTTAACAGAAGGAAGTTAAGGCGGTGACCCACGAGGCCAGACACTTTGAGGAGATAATGTCCAAGTCTTTCTTTTGCTGCCTTTCCCCTCTTTCCCTCTCTCTCTCTACCTCCCACAGGCCAATTAAAGCCTCGACTCACGGGAAAACTTGCCCAGGACTTCCTCTCCCTCCTCTTCCCCCTGTTTCTGCTTAGCAACGTCTTGTCAACACACACAGATCCATGGCATTCTCCTCACTATCACTGCTCTAATGGTTTCAAGCGTTGTGAGCCCAACTATGCTGTTTTCCGTTTAACATTCAATTGGAAAAGTACACCTTTGATATCTGAATTAGGATTTCCCATTCACGGTTTTCCGATTTGGCCAAAATTTGGCGATACAAATCGATAAGCATGATAAACATTATCCAATAAGATGCATTAATTAGTCAGTAATAACAAACAATTACAGAACCATAATTTCCCACTAAAACTTGGGGTCAGTTTTAAAATAGATACATTTATTCAGCAAGGATGCATGAAATGTATCAAAAGTGACAAAATAGAAGAATCCTGAAAATGTGTTATAATTTCCACAAAAATATTGATAATTGTTAATGTCTCTTAAGCAGCAAATAAGCATATTAGAATGACTTTGAAAGATCATGTGACACTGAAAAAGTGCATAAGATTTAGCTTTTTTTTTTTTATGTGCATAAGAGACAAGCGTAAAAACAATCCTGCCGACCCCAAACTTTCGAACAGTAGTTTATGTTATGCAGGTATATAAATGGGACACAGCATTAGCATGTCCTACCTGACTTAGCTTGTGTGGATAAAACTGGCTAAATCTGTTTACATTGTTGTTTTTGCTGGCAAGGCGCTTGTTTCAAAAGCGTACTCTGCCCATCGCTTTGGCCAGATGGAGAAACGAAGACAGAGGCATCCATCGCAGCTGGCTCTGATTACCGAGTGTCTATCCGTCCTCCAGCATCTTAAGTCATGCTTTGAGATATTACTCGAAACCAGGAAGATCCAATGAAGCCCAAACAGATATAAAGTTCCAGACTGACTCGATCAATACCTGTCATTTCGGCAGCCAAATCTTTGATCGGCGCAACTCTGATTCTTTTTGGTAACGTAAATGATATACACGGTAACAAATGTGAATGAGCTAATTCTTGCTTCTCAGCACAAGCATCCTGGTTTTTACTCAATGATCTCCATCTAAACCCCTCACAAAAGAGCTAAAGGCTCTGTGACACTCTCACATTACACACATGTGAATATCTGAAGTGCTTTTGCCACCCACCCTCGCTGAGAACGATTTGCTTTCCCTTTTCTCCCCCTGGTCTCACTCTTTGGACAAGCAAGTTTACGCCTGGAGGATTCGAACACAAACCGAGTGTCATTTGTCCTTCAGTTTTACCCACCCAAGTGGTGATTAGTTTGGTTTAGCTGCTGGCTAAGAAAGCAAACCAGTACAGTAGACCAAACAAGAGACCCGATGCTGGAGGGCAGAGAGACGCTCTGATTGGCTGCTCTTCATTATGTCCAGCTGGAAGGTAAATAATCAACAAACACTCAATGAGGGACAGCCTGTTTCAGCCCACCACCTTAATCAACACTTAAGGAATCAAATTGGATTTGCCCTATCAGAGACAAATAGACTCCAGATTGTGTGTGTGCGCCTCTCGCGTGGATTGTAAGAGTGTCAGATATTTATCGGTGCTAACTCAAAGAGGAACTAAAATGCAGCATTACTTCTAGCTGTTCTTTTTTTATACATGTAAAAAGAAATAATAATTTGTAGATGCACTATATTTATATATATGTGTGTGTGTTTGTGTCACTATATACAGTATGTAATAATTGTTTAATTTATTTTTTGCTAATTTACTAAATTAGCTTTTTGCACTAAATACTTGATAATTGTAGTATCACTCTATTTTTGGCATGGTTTGTGATATAAAATGCACATTAAAAATAAATAGAATAATATGCAATAAAAAAACAATAATAACCCTACACTTGTCTCTTTCAAAACATGGTTTGTGTTACATTCAAAATGTTTGGGGGTAAAAGATCATTGCAAAATGCTAATAACGGCCTTGGCTAGCAAAAATCATCACACAACACCACATTATTTACAGCCAGTATTCAGTGTGCTTTGTGCCAAGATTTTTTTTTTCTGAAAAAAAACAAAACAATTGATCATTATGATTCCCATAACAAAGTGGAACCGCGGAGTTTAAGCAAACCAATGTAAGTATAAACAAAAATCTGACTAATATACAGTATGCAATGTTTTTGCATCAGTATGCGCGGTGGACGCGGATCCTGTGTGTGTGTTGGGGCCATTCCACTGAGTAATCCTGTAGGTCTGGCAAAAGAATGCCATTTTTAAAGACATCCCTTAAAATCCGCACCCTACTGAGGCCAGTGGTTTCCTCTGTCATTACAGAAGTGTAAACTCCTGGATGTGGGAGATTGAGGGTAATTTCTTACAGATGCACAGCCTCCTCTGGCTCTCGACTTGCAGATTTAGGGAGAGAGGAGATCCAGCCAGCACTCGGACGAGCTGGTCCCAATTCAGGATAGACGAGCTCTGACGATTGAGTCACTGCAGACACGTGCAAGAATGAATGTGTGACTAAACACAGGTGTATATTACTCATCACGGGCTTATCTGGAAATTATATTATTGTTATTATACACAAATGTCCGTGACATTCTATACCTATGTAGTCATTGGGTTTGGTGCTGGGATTTACACACAGACCCAGACAAGAGGCCAAAAAGTGACGTCTGTGGTTGTCTTTTATATTTTTTAGTGCCTTTACTGCTTTTTAATGGTAGAAAGAGGGGATATAATTGAAAAGCAATTAATAACCCTTGACATTTAGCTTTCAAAATATGTTTTATGCCAACCCTGCTATACTCAAGGTCCATTTTGGGGTAAATATCAAATATCAAAGTAAAAATAACAGCCTTAGCAAGAAAATATATTTGTACCACATAACATCCATTATTCTTGTCTGTATTTTCCGATAATTTTTGCCAAAAGCACTATATAAAATAACATATTCTATGTAAAATATTCATTATTATATTTAGACAATATTAAATTCTTATTGTTATTATTATTAAATAAGGAAAAAGTAAATGTCTGCCAACTCCTATAGGCCAAGCTCTGCTGTTGTTTTACATGTGCTACTGTTCCTTTCTCATTCATCGAAGGGCAGAGGTACGATACTTTTTCATTCAGCATATTGAGCAGGTCTCTGGACAAGCCAGCCAGCGGTTTTATAGTTAATCAATACCAATCCATTCCCAGCCTTGATGTTAAATAGGGATCAATACAGGCAAGCTGTGACTGGATCTGATTTCAATTGGTTGGCCAAGCAGTGGGTTTTAATCTGAAGCTAAATCAGACAGGAGAACATAAGTCAGGTGAATTACAACACTCCTTTCCCAGCACCAGGAAACGTCTGTCATATTTTATTATCACAGTCTGGGCAGGTTTATTCACCACCTACATTTTATTTATTTAATTATTTAATATCTCGTTTAATTTCTACGAAAAGAAAGAGATACAAGCTGTCGCTTAAGACCAGCATACAAAAAAGACGAGAAAATCCTATTTCTCAGCTCCGACGGAGTGGGAACCTGCGAGAACGCCTTCTTTTTGTGTCTCTTCTTAAATGATTGATTCAGAGAGACCGGACAGATCGATAAAGTTCTTAAGTTCAGTACGCTTCCCGACCAGAAGATCATAAGGATCACATAATTTCTGAATTAGTCCAGCTGATTCGCACAGATCAGACATCTCGTGCTACAAAGAGGCCAGTTATAACAGACTTACCCAGCACTTTTTTCCACTACTCTTTGAGGTGTATAACCCATAATACCCTCTTCTCATCCTAAATGTTGCCCCTTGTCTTCAAAAAGCCACCTTATCTATCTGCGACCGATGAAATAGCAAGCTCTCCGATGAAAGGCCTGCCATGTATTCCTGAAGATAAGTGTTGTCAGCCACCACACTTTTGCTAAGCCCCCTGAAATCCCACTTTCAGGAACGAAATCCATAAAACTCATCCGACTCTAGTGGATCTAATGAAACATGCTAGCCCCTATAGCACTGATTGATCAGCCAGCGGTCAAAGCCCTGGCCTGGCTGCCCCGGTGTCCCACTCCTCTTGTGGTCCATCTATGATGATAAATTAGCATTAGATGGAGCCTAATGAGTTTACTAAACATTTGGGATTTGCACTAATAAACTGGCAAGCTAGCAGGCTAGCAGTGAGAATGAGCAATCCCCGAGCAGCCCCTTATCTGAGGGACATGACAGTTAAACCACGCGTCCAATCTGCCATCGATTCATCATCCTGGCGCCATTGTGCATTCTTCACAAGAGGATAATTACGCAGCGACGGCTTTGGAAACGCGAGTGTTTTACACCGAGAGCGAGACCTAGATGTTGCATGCATACCAGGGTATTTAAATCTTTTGCTAGCATTTTGCTGCAAAGAAACGGAACAAGAGCTAGTCTTTATAATGACTTTCTAATGCACATGCAAATTAAAAATGCTTGCGGCATCTGTCAGCAATAAGACGAAAACTAAGATGTATCTCAAAGTTTGATTTAGCCCTCATTACAACGTACGATTGCGCGGCTAAATGGCCTTGCTTTGTGCGTGCAAACAATTTAAGAGTTAAACAAATATTTAGCATGGCTAATGATATTCTATCAAGTTGACCTACAGCAACAACAATCAATCAGCATTGCACCCCATATTTAAAACAATATAAATTAGCGGCAGTTTTGAGCCGAGTAAACTGCTGATGATGTGTGCTGGATGGCAGACGGGGTTCTGGATGCTGTAATTGCTGAGAATGATTATAATGAGGGTTTGGGAAACTTAAGCAGAGACTCACTTATAATGATAAATAGCCTTGAGCCAGTGCATGAAACGAGTGGCCTTTCTACTACACAGACTTCTCGGCTCGAATGTTTCTGATTCCTTTTCAGCTAAAATGTAATTCAGACACAGAGCATACGTCCTCCAACGAGTGAGCGCAATCTCCCCTCAAATGTTCATGTGAGATTTGAAACGCGCTTGCGTTATCTGCAGAACCGACCGGTGGCCGATAATCTTTTGACAGAGGGGCCTATATTTAGAGATAACTTGTCAGCTTTAATAAATGATAGTTATTTGCTGCAGTTTTTTTTTGAAGGTTTCAGAGCCGATGGCCCCTCCCGGGAGCCCATGGGACCGGCGACGGCCAAGGCCCAGTGCCTCTCGCGGAGAGATGCTGATGGCGTGTGCCCAATGTCCAGATCGCTGTCCTGCGACCTCAAATTGGCGCGACCAGCACCATGTCCAATACAATCCTCACACTGTTTCCTAACCTAATCTCAGCGGTGTCACACGACAGATTGCCACATTCGGAAAAATGGGAATGGAGGTTGGGTGGGTGGGTGGCTGGGAGGGGGTGGTTTAAAAAGAGAAAAGACATGGGAGCTTTGTGTCTTTTTTGAAAAGAGAGAGATCGGAGGGACAAGGAATGGATTTTTCTTCCAAGAGAGACAGCGCACGCTCAACACCCTGATCTGATTTACAAACTGCTCCTAATGGCAAACAAATGTTGTGGGTGTGTATTTGCGAATAAGAAAAAGAGAACCGTACGGATCTACCATCGAGCCAACATCTACCGCAAACCAAAAGCCAGTTATCATGCTTTTACAGGCTAAAACACACACTGACATAGTGTTGACAGAATCAAACAGGACGCTCCATAAACACGCACATGTAAAATAGACAATGTGGCTGAAAGGAAACCAAACACGTCAATTTAATTTAGCACAAAAACATTCTGCTGCGCCGCAGTGCCCGGGAACTAGAAACGACTGCAGAAGTAGTCAAAATAAAAATAAACATTTGATTTAAAGCATTGTTAGCTATGTGCGCGCAAAGCAGATCTGTTTTGAATCCATCCGTGGTGTGAAGTTGGAGCAAAACAGGTTGTGCTGTGGAAACGGGACACGTTGGCCGCATTTGCAGAGGGAAGCGTCATGAACTTCGGACATGCATTCCAGTCAGTCCTTCCTAAACCACAACTGATTCAATTTTCCCGGTTGTTATTCAAAAGGAACGTGCACCCGCGCCTGGGCTATTGTGTGACAGCACAACCCTCTCCAACTGCCCGGGGTGAGTTTTTGTGCAGGTCTGCATGCATGTGTGGATGTGTGTGTGTTTTTGTGCAGGTCTGCATGCATGTGTGGATGTGTGTGTGTGTGTGTGGAATCACATTTTTATGTGTCTGACGATAATCATGCTTTATGCACGTGAGTATTTGTTGCATGTGAATCCATGCGTGCATATGCATGTGTGTGTGTGCGTGTTGACACGCTCAGCGGGGGTTTTCATATAGCCCAACAAAAGGGGAGTGTCGTTGCTTTGTGCGCTCAATCAAATAAAAGGGGCTTTTTAAAGCACATATGTCCCCCTCGACAGAGTCCTGATTAGACTCTGAATATATACCCACCAGACACACACACACACACAATCAAGCTGGCTGTTATAGCAAAACTATCATTTTCACATTTCTCTTCTGCTCTCGCATCCGCAGCTTTCTCACTGCTAAGAGTGTGTGTGGATTTCGTCTGTCACTATAGACTCCTCGGAGCCGACGTCTTCCGGTCACAGGGCCCATGCAACATGCCTTACAACAACACAGCACAGGGTTCCCTCCTGTCTACACATGCTAGAGCCATTTTCCCCTTCCCTCTTAGGTCTTCACACACAGACCCACATGGCATGGAAAAAAGAAACACACACATTGCCATTGCTAGTACTATTAGCATGTAGCAGCTAAATCAAGATCACTGATGTTTCAAATAACTTTATATTCATAGAAAAATTCCTAAATCAATCTCCTTTGGGTGTAAAAAACAAAACAAAACTATGCAATATAAATACAATTTGCAATCTTTTGCTTTATTTTATGTTTGCCCGATCATCAAAAAATCATGCCATAGGAAAAAAATCCACAAAAAGTTAAAAACTCACAAATGCAATCACTTTGGATTACAACATCTTCCTAATGTAAATGTGAATACAGTAAGCAAAGTTTTTTCCTATTGAAATGAGTCTGTAAAACTAGCCAGGAGCCTTATTTTTTAAAAAGTGTACATTATTTATTTTTCAGATAGGAGAGTGTTCATAGAGGACATTGTTGTGGAGAAGCCTGCTCTTGAGTTGTGTGCTGTCGGACATCTGCTAGGCCTTGACCCACTTCTACGTGTGAGCAATGTGTGGCAGCGCTAAGGTTTGGCTTTTTGACCGCAGAGGCTGTTTCTCATTTTCTGTGTGAGCGCGAGTTGAGTGCTAGCTGCCAAGGGCAGGTTAAGCTCTCTGCTTCTCCCCTCCTGTAGATCTGGCATCCCTTCAGTTCCTCGCATAAAAGGTGGCAATCTTCATTAAAACCTCTTACAGACAACTGTCAGTTATTCACAGTTAGAAAGAGCCAGCTGTTCTCACTCGCTCACTCCCTCTCTTGATCCCTCTAGTGAGACAGAAGTCACTAGTTCATAACAGAGGAGTTTAGAAGCGTAGTTGGTTCTGAAGAGTTTCAAGGTGACAGTGTCATCTACGCTGCACGCAAAGGCATTTTTGTATATCATTATGTCGTGGAGACAAAAGAGCAATTAACAAATAATTACAAAAGATTTTTGGTCTACATTTCAAATAGGGAGAACCTTAAGTATGCTAATGATAAATCATTTGCATACTAGAAAACACTCTCCTTTTTTCTTCTTTTTTAAACAAAATCCTCTATTTAGTAATGCAAGATGGATTCATATTTAACCCTTTATGTAGTAAAAGAAAATGCATTTATTGCACATAATAAAGGATGCCAGAAACACATTCCAATCAGTTTATCCAAGTAGCTTGAATACAGTCATTATTTTTGCAATTCCCTTTACTTGCTCTAGTGGCACAAAAATGACACTGCATCTATAACTAATGCCCTAAACATTGCTCGGACTGAACCTAACCAGCAATTATGCACTTTAAGCCTGTGCCAGACAACCTACATCAAAGCAATGCACTTGCATGCATCCTAGTATAGCACTGTGTGACAGCATGAACACTATTCAGGTGTTATTTTTCATCCTGCAGTGGAGATCTACACTCTGCTTTCACTTTGGCCAGTAGTGGACTTGCTCATTGAAAAAGCACTCTCTCTCTCTCTCTCTCTCTCTCTCTCTTTCTCTCCCTCTCTCTCTGATGTTAGCGGAGGGTTTGCTGACTGTCTCATAAATAAGGAGTTGCTGCGCACACCTGTGTACCTGCAGCAGTGAGGCTGTTACCTGGCCAAAGATATATCTGCTGTCTGCAACCTCATTAATCAGGTCTAATGGAGCTCCGGCGCTCTCCTCTTCTCGCACGTGTGTCTCTGTGAACATAAACACACATATGCGCGCGTACGCATCCTCCAAGACTGCTGTGGGTCTACCGGAGGTACAAGGACTTTTCGAATGAAACATTCATACACATACATGGTCTGTTAAATGTCACCTGGACAAGGTAAGATATAAATAAATAAAAATATTACTCTCGTGGCTGGAGGCAAAAGCAGCAGTCCAAGTGCCCTCTACCGTACTGCTCCGTTTCACACATGGTTGTATTTCCTATTAGCATGATTTGCTACATACTAAGCTAGTCAGAGACATGTAAAATCAGGTGGAGTGACTTTCTCATTTTATAGAGCATTTGATTGGACAACAATTGCATACTTTTCACCCTTAAAAAGACAACTTTGAACCTTATCTAGGGTGCATAAGACCTTATCATAGTACTGCAAAGCCTTAAGGTGCTACTATGAACTTTAGCTGTAAATAAGGTATACTCTGACTCCCTAAAGTTACAGCTTCTGAGAACTGTTATGTTGAAAACGGCAGCTCGGTTTGGTTCATTAAATCTGCTAAATGTGAATTTTGTCTACTTTTAGATGTGCATAGAAGGTCTCAAAGCTAATGAACAAGGACTAAAGCCACAGAACTCCCCATAAGGTAAATAAAACAGGCCTTTCTTTGGGAGTAAAAAGACAGGCCGGGGAATTAACACTTAACACGGGCTTAATTACAGCACGCACGCGCCTGTGAAAACCTGCCATTCAAGAGCATTGGTAAATAAACCTCTCTTTACAGGTGATCCAAATGTGTCTCGCTCCAGACAGCCCTCTGTTCCAGCGCTGATATGTAATTAAAATCATCTCCAAAATTCTCCTCGACAGGACGGGCCCGAGCCAAAAATGTAAATGACATTAAGGGAGACAATGAATTGAATTTTGTTTAATGTCCCTTTTGCTGGTGCTAATTTACATAGCGCTTTTCCAACAAAAGCTCTGACCTTCTAAATGCTGGCATTTGCTCAGCTCCGAGAGCGGGCCTGTGCGCGGATGAGAGGGAGGAGGTCTTTTTAAGTAGCCTGGTCGGAGAAGATACAAACAAAAGGGCAAAAAAACTGTGGAACGATCTGTGTTGGTTTTTAAAGATTAAAAAAAGCCTGCAACAGGCAGAGTACAAACACAATTTTTTCCCCGGCATATGGCTCCAGGAAGACCTAGCTAATAACCAAGCATAATCCCTTCTGGAAAGGTCCTCCGGTACGAAAAATTAATGAATGTTTAGCTAAATCAGCATCGGGACCCAAATACCACGCGGTCCGAACAGGTGCAGAAGCCTCAGCGAAATGAGCTACATAAACCGTCCTGCTACACAACTGTGTACTCTGACAAAAAAAAAGTCAATGTCATGAATTATTCAGTTGAGGGAGGGGGCTGGCTGTCAGAGGTCAGCGGGTCTTGACCTCACTGACAGGAAGTGAAAGGGAGATCGTTTGGCTAGGAAAACCCTGATCGCTCTTGAGTCGGAGGGGTATTATTAGTTCTTGGACCGATACGGGGGCGGTAAATGATCCAACGCCTCACGCTTGACATGTGCGTTCAAGACATCACCTACAAGAGTTCGAGTCTAGCCATAGAGCTCCTCATTACTGAGGCTCAATCTATCGTTTAAAAAAATACCAATGAATAATCTATAGCGAAGCCGGGTCGGGTTGTGAAATATTTAAAGATCCGTCGAGGTTGAAATTTTGTAACAGCTGTGAAATACAACCAAGTTTTTCTACAATTTTTTCTTTTTCTCCTCGTGAAGAACCTAAAGCTGCACCAAAGTCCAAGAGAAATAGTATAAACAGATGTCTGGCTTGACTACAGGAAAATAGGACACATTTGGAATGATAAGTCTCCTAAACTCCATTGAAAATGCCAGAAGCGAGCGGGTGCCAGTTATTGTCCAAGCCCGTGCCAACGAGCAGTATGCCTGGCCCATGTGCCATCTGGGAGAATGTGGCTGAAAACGTTATTGATAATGGATCACCAGATCTTCTGGTCACCATAGCCCTGTTTAGCAGAACATTCTCTTCCTCTATCTGTCTGTGTATTTATCTATCCCCAATGCAACCCAGTAAAATGTTTTTATTGCAATGCAGTCGACCCCCACACGATCTACTTCCTGTGCACGCAAATGCTTGTTTATAAATGGTGACTGAGCATGCATGCATCTAAAATATGCATAAAACTCCCATGTGTACTGCGATTTTCCACTTTTTCCTCAGAGACCAGGAAAAAAGATGGACCTAACAAGACATAACCCCACAGGATTGGTTTTGTGATTACAAATTAGCTTTATATCATACACCCCACCTGCACGAACGCTTCAGTCATTTGAGGTTCGTGTTTCTGTGCGTTCCGGGCTCTTCCGGCCGCCTTGTTCTCTGAGCGTTGGATAAAATCATCTGTTCACAGTTGTGATATGCAGACAATGCAGTCGGCTAATGAAGCACATCTGCTTTTGTGATCCGACAGAACGGATCGCCCCTCTATGAAAACGATCCTCTCGAGTCTTTCAGACGCCTCACAATCAAAATGTGAGCTTTTTTATCTGCCGTTTCAACCTACCACAATATCCCTCCTTTTTGCCGAGAATCAGACCTTCTTTGCGCTGTTCTCCTTTTCCTCTTTTACTAGTGTTACACATATTGTTCACCAGATTGAAGCACAAAGCGCCAAGACATCCGATCCATCCACCTCTATTTAGCCACAACACAAAGCCCAGCAATTTATGGGAAGAGTCAATGCAAGTAAATATCAGTGAAACCCTGTTATAAAGTGTTTTTTTTTTTTTTTCAAAGGTAAATATATTGTATAAGCCATGGCCGGTGGGGAGAATTGACTCTGACTGCCTGAGACTGTTTTCAGGATCTGCTAAGAGGAAGTGATATGTGTTTTATCTTCTGTTCAGAAAACCAAAACAAATCCTCCTCCTCGCCGGGACTCCTCTTTTCTTTTTTTCTCTCTCGCCCCACTAGCTTTTCTTTCTCCTGCGGTTGAGTTACAGTGAGTGCATGAATGTCGGTCCTGTAACTAATTACTGTTCGCACACTGTCAAAGCTCTTCAGCACGTCTGTTTAAACAAGCTAATCATTTAATGCAAAGATAACCAAGGTTACTAGGATTGATTCACAGTCTTTGAGAGTGTTTACAGAAGAAGATGTAAGGAAATCATATTCCACTAAAAAAGGTTAAATGGGGCGCCATTCCAAAACCTAGTCAGCTGCCTACATAGGTAACATGTTACGGCATCATTATTCTAATGTACATTTTTAGCATTGATGCTACCTCATAAACACTGCATTTTAGCCAAAATGTAAGTCAGCGTTGCTTATTCACGGACGAGAAAATCCCAGAATGCAATAAATAATGTCAAATTAGTGACAAATCCAGAAAAAGTATAAATGGAAATGAACTATATCATGCTTATTAAAGCACTGTGGAATTAGCTTAGCAACATGTTAGTGTTAAACTCTATCAAATGCGGTTCAGATGTCATATGTGCAGCATTTAGTGAATGCTGTCTACGTAGACAGCAAAAAACAAGACAGAGTGTTGGATTATGATTTAAATCAAATATTGATTATGAATAAGCTATGTGGAAGGAGAACTACTCCAAAACTGACTCAAACAGCCTCTCCTCACATGAACCGGTTCACTCACATTATTGTGTAGTACGGCAGGGTTTCCACATTACGACCACATGACGTGAGAGCGGGAAACGCTCAGACCTCCAAACACGCAAGCACGGCCATAATTTCGACACGCAGGACATGAGTTCTTTTTTCCGACGCTTTGCGCACTTCACAGTGAGTGACAGCGACAACTGGTCACTGCTATTTGATTACTAATAAGAGAGATGTTCCCTCTGTCAGATACCAAACATTCCCTTCTAAGCAAACAGCTATTTCAGCAAGTCAAACATTAGCATTGCTATCCACTGGTGGCGCATATTTCGTTCCCGGCTTTACCCATCATCTCGCCCTCCAATCTAATTTCCCACTCAGTGGACAGGCAAGTTCGTGATCGGGAGATAACTTTGCAACAGCTACGGCGAGAAAACAAGAGAGAGAGATAGACTCTCGCTGCTGGCACCGCTTGCTGGTTATTCATGGCTCTTTACAGCAGATGGAAACAGAGAGACTCCTGGCTTTATGGAGCAAGGTAGGCTTGTTCTAGCTCACTAATCTCCAAGAGGCCCGGACTCCAGCAGCCAGCGCTCCCTGTCACATTTACAGTTTCAGCCGCGAGTCCAAGACCTGCCCTGCCATAATCCACGTACGTGCTGCCACCACAGAGATAATTGGACAAAAAGGAAGAAGTGTAAGTCTCACCGAGTAAGTGTAACCTTGAGCCAGACTCACAAAGAGAAACATAAGCTGCCGAAAAAAAAAAGAAAGAACGTCAATTACCCACTCGGCGGGAGCCGGTGTGTTTGAACACGCTTTCCCTAATGTGATCAACATGCAACCGCCAACAGCCAGCCCAGAAACATTACTCATTTCCCACCGGCAGCACTACAGAGCGCAACGTAAAGACGTCTTTTTGCTTCGAACATGCACGTTCGGAGATGCAACGTTACTGCTCTGCTGCAGCACACAGTCGTGCCACAAAGCCAGCGAGAGGCAGTGCACTGTTTACAGAGAAGATAAGCAGAGCAGTTGTTAACAAATTACGATGAAAGAGTTGAGAATTTAAAGCCAAACGCTCTCTGCTTGCAAGTCTCGAGGAAAACGCTTCCCTGACAACTCACCAGCAATTACGCGGTCCCTAAAGACACCCTGCATCAACCCACCTGCGCGGCACGCCATTCAACAACACGGGGCAAACCCGGGCCGGGATGCTGGGCCGCAGCGCCCTACGCTTACAGGAAGCAGAAAGATAGGCTTACCTGTCGATGATCACGGGGTCTGAGGGCGTTTCGTTCCTGTTTCCGCAGCTTTTTTTGTCACAACACCGACTTGGGGAGAAGAACACAGGGAGAGAGAAAAGGAGACATGAGATGAGATATGAGAGAATCAGCAAACAGCTTGCATGTGTCTTTCGTCTCCGAGCACCGCGTGTTTCGATTTATGTGTCTGACACGCTCTCTCGTCCTCTTTACTAGCTATAACCACCGAGGTGTTTGGCGTAGGTTCTGGCTGAGCCGGATGGTGTTGGTGGCTGCGGTTCTCGCAGATGCGGGTGGCGGGTAAACACGGAGCCCGGCGCTGTGGCTGAAGGAGGGAAAACAGCATGTTTTTGGTGTTTGTCTTAGTGCTGAGAGGAGGAGAGGGGGTGCCAGGAGGCTGGGAGGGGGGAAAGCTCTCTCTCAGCCCCAGCTTTTGTTTACCTCTAATTGTCAAGCTGTTGTGTCTGGAGAGGATGCAAGATGCCACCTTCAACCAGGATTTCTGTGGGGCACTTATTAATTACCAGCTCAAAAAGCCTCCATCAGTCTCCTACAATGTGCCAATGCCTCCATTTTGAGGCCCTGAAGATGCTTCCATTATGCTTTCTTTAATTAATGTTGAAATTACAGAGGGAAAAAAAAATGTTATGCCTCTTGAATTTAAAGAAGCCCACTTGTATAATGGTTACATGTCTAAGTGAGCCAAATTAACACCATATGGTATGGAAAACACGTAAAGCTCCTTAAAGCTGACAGCTAAAGCGATTAAGGTATGCCTGTGGACCTCTGCTTGGGACTCGGAAACGCATCTGTGCGGTTTTGACGCAAGCAACAGAGTGCGATGCGAGGAACTTTCTCGAACGTTAAACGAGGATCCGTAAGCTCTTAAAAGTTTGAAGCGTTATTAGCTCGCGCGCAGAAGGATGTGGCGTGACCCCTGCGTACCGTTCTGGTTCCTTTCCGATTTTGGCGGGGAAGTGGAGCGCTTGCTTCCTATGCTCAGCGCACTTATTTTATTCATCATGATTTTTCTGCTTTTATGATTACCACGGGATAAGGATTTCTCTGTGGCGTGTGAGTAAAAATGAGAAAACACGATTAAAATGCTGAGGACGAAAAGCAACTTTCCAAAAAAAGGCCCGAGTGCGCACACACGCGTCTGCATTTGAGCCGACTGCTGTGTGTGTGTGTGAGAGAGAATTTCAATGCATCCTCTATGTTGTTAAAAGTCCAGTGAAATCATTCATAAGTCCGATGTCACTAAATGATCCGGTCAAATTTGCGCTTTTGAAGTAGAACTTCTGAAGCTCGCAGAGCGGGGCGCAAAGCGAACCGTAAATCATTACGCATAAGCCGCCTGACAATTCTGAACATTTGGATTCTTTTCAGCGTATCCAGGCAGATCTATTCAGGGATTCATTGATTTTCTGTAAGGCTGATGCTCGGAGGCCTGGATGGGCCTACATCACGTGCGTTACGCATTTTATGAAAACATGACAAGACATTATGGCTGCTAAAATTCAATTACGCAGTCAAATGTAACAGTTTATAATTATCTGAAAATGAAAGAAACAAAAGATGTTTTTTTTCTTACCTGCACATAATTTCGTGTGTGAGGAGAACTCGGCACATTTCTGGGTTTTTATCTTGTCCTTCATAAATAATAGCCTTGGAATAAAAGTCACAGTGAAGACGTTTTAAACAAGTGGATAACACATAAAATATAACATTTAAAACATTAAACTGCATTTTTCCATAAAAAAATTTAAACAATGAAATAAAACATAAAATAATAAAATGTGGTTTTATGTCACAAAGTTCAAGTTCATCAATTAAAAATCGACAAGACAAGGTGCGTAAATAAAATCCATCTAGCCCACATACATTGTTTAACAATGTTTTATCTGTAAACCAACACACATGCCCACATTCTAGATAGAGATAACCTTTGTGATATTAATTTGCATAAATAAATATGATGTTTGAAATGAATATCAACACTTGGCCGGTCATTGCGATGATAAATTATCCCACATGCATATCACTTTAGAAATGAAGAGTCGCATATGCTTCTGTTTAGATCTTTGCGCTATTTATTTGGGGAATGATAATAGAAATCACATAGATGTCGCTTCTCCGACGCAGATGGCCGCGGTAAATAATACCCATAACCGTACACATCAACGCGGTTATAATCTGCAGATATTTAGGGGTAGAGTGCTAATGGGCAATCTGTTGTTTATTTTGAGCCGCTAACAATGATTTTTCTTTAGATAAAAAGCGGTGTCGGGGGGTACGCTTGAGTAATTTTTGAGCATTGGCTTTAACAGATGGCGTTTGGAGCTGTAGGTGCGCACGGGCCTTGGTGCTTTTTGCGCGTTCTGTCTCACTCTCTCTTTCTCTCTCTCTTTCTCTCTCCCTCCCTCCCTGTTTGCCCTGCTCCCGTTATGATGTACTGTGCAAGAGCGCACTCCAACGCGTCCTTCCGTGGGATCCTTGGGGCGCGTTGGAGTACGCTCTTGCACAGTACACTATTGCAAAAAAAATCATGCATTTTTATATAAATACACAGTAAGCCTATTACTGGCTACATATGAATGTGTAAAAATCCAATCACTATTGCATACACATAAAACTGGAAATTAAAAAAACGCATGAGTAATGTGCGTAAAAAAACACATTGTGCAAAAAATAAATTGCTTTAAATATAAGAACTTATTATAAAGTATAGTAGCAATTGGCTCACGTTTGAATTTTAATTTGCCAGCTGCATGCTGAATGCAAGCGTTTGTTTATATTTCTGATTGCATTCATTTTATTAATTTTTAATTCTATTGAGAAATTTCTAACCGTTAGCTCGAGTCTAGAAATCGCACATAACAAAGACAAGCACCAGATAGAATTTTTAGACATTGCTTTATGTGTCCTTATTTATTTTCCTGCCTCTCACTGAAAATATACGGAAAACCATAAAGTGGCTGTTCAGCGCCATTGACTCTTTGATCATGTTCAGCTCCATTCAGAGGCGCCTCAGATAAAACCTTCATATTTTCTCTCCTGTGAAGCCCAACGATGGATAAACTACAGATAACAAGAGCCTCAAAATCAAGCTAAAGATCCGCCCTGTTTTTTTTTACCATGAGAGGCTGAAATGGACAATGGAAATGAGCTGAGAGTGATTTCAGAGAACATCAGAGTACAATATGAACTCAAGTGTCTGTCTCACGCCTGGAGCTTTATATTTATGCCTTTAACCAGATCTGATTACAGCTCAACAAAAGTCAGTTTTCACGTGCGACAGCGCGATATAAAAGGCACACTAAAATTTAGTAACTGAATGCCAATTAAGAAATACTGCTCTGCAGTATTTAAAAAATATATATATTTAATTTTTTTAATATCATACACAAAGCAGCTTATGATATAAAATGATTTAAAGATAAATTTCGTGCATTATAAATGATTTTTGTGTGAGTGTTGTATAAGTATATGAGCTGTATGTTCTCGGATTAAAACATAATTAAATAATAATACTACTACTACTAATAATAAACGGCCTAATGAGCGCGATGCAGAAATGCAGGGTTTGATAAATATGCTCCTTATGCGAGAGCAAGACTGTAATGTGGCTAAGCTATAAAGAAATTTAATAACACTTTGTGTTATTTCCCCCTTTATCCTCAGTATTTTATTATCATTATTTTATTTTAATTGCATAATTTAAAATATATATTTTGTGCCCTCTGCGATTTCATTAATTCGCAATAAATTATCAAACAGCTACACGAGAAGAAAAACGTGGTAATGTGATTCATATTAAATTAAATCCGCCAAATAACCTCCCCCATTAATCAGAGCAGCCCAAAATACAGCCACGGCTTTACATTACATGTGCAAATAACGAGATACAGCATCAATAACACTAAAATGCTCTGCATCTCCAAAATAAATAAAGAAATAAAACAACAACGCATATAAAGAAGAAGACGTATTTGCTTATTTTGTATTTACTTACGGAAACATGTATGTTGGAATATAAGGTGTGACCAAAGCACGTGCAACAAAGACACAGTTTATAAATATAAATACACACACGCAAGAGAAAGAAAAAGTTCTTACCTGTTTTGTCATGGAATCGATTAACCGAACATAAAGATCCTGTTCTGTTCTGACGCCTGTGGGAAATTATTTTTGTTTTTCAATGTGGGAAAAGTCTCGTGAAAAAAAACTATACAAAGTTTCCTCGGAAAAAAAATCTGAAAGTATTCTCGAAATTCACTAATAGAAAAAAAACATCATCGAAGGTTTGCCATCTACTAGAATTACATTTGTGGAATAAACTGAACTACATTTTTAGGAAACTAATACGGCTCCATTGAGCGAATAAAAACACTTGTAAATCTATCCTCGCTGAATAGAGAAATTTACACTTACCGTTGCTGTACAATAGTTGTAGTTTGTAATGTATCCCATTGTTAGTTTTTTCACTGTTAGGTTCCTGAAAATAAGCATTTGTTTGGGGTCAGATTGGCATTGTTGATATTTTTATTTTAGTGTGTTTTATGAAATGCATGCATTTTTGTCTGTATGCATGTTCTCTAAGCATCTTTAAAATCCCGCAACTTTATTTAAGGTTGTATTTAGTAGATTAATTCCTGGCAATAATGTGTATAATGCATAACTATTCTTTTTGTTTTGTTTTTCTTTTTCTGTGAAATCCGTCAAAGCGGTTTAATGGCGCACGTGTTTCCAAAGATCTAGAAGTGTGGAAGTTTTAAGGTGAAAATTCAAAGCAGTATTCCAGAGTGGCGCTTACTTTGTCCTTTTCCACAAAGTCCACAAAAGCTGTCCTTTCGATCTCCACTGGCTGTCCCTGTCTGTCATAAAGCGCCAGGACGAAGTGGAAAAAATTGGATTTTCTGAGGTTGGATGGCGGTTGTTTCTCATAGTGCGCCCGTGCCAGACCAACTCCACTGCGGGGGGAAAACAAGACACCAGTGTGGGTTAAAACAACAGGCGTTCACTTGAGATATAGATAGATGTAGATAGAATGAAAACATGGGAGAATTCTTGATTTGTCACTTAAACTGTAATATGATGTAATGAACAGGGGAAAGCGGCGAAGAGGTGCATGGGGAGAGTGTAATTGATACATGGCATATTGGGGATTTAGGGGTCGATCTGAGAAATGCATTAAAAAATCGGATGATTTGGCAAACGTACCTCTGGGCGGCCGTGTTCGCATCCACCACCCCAGCCGTGTGCATCCACGATCGGACCGGATTCATGCCACTGCCCAGCGGTTCCTCTTTCATAGTGGTCCCCCCTCTTGGTATATTTTCCTGAATCCCAAACATTAAAACAGTTCGCGTGCAACCCACTTCCAGCCAAAGAGATGAAATGAGAGTGTGAGCGAGGGCGCGTCGTCTCTCCAAGAGCCCCTTCGGATAGCCGTGAGAGTTTGTTTGGGATTTGTCGAAAAGAGAAGAAGAAGAAAAAGAAGAAGAAAAGAAAAAGCAGTCCCGACTCCTTCTTCAGTCCGTCCTGCGTTGGCACCACATGAACGATTCAGTGCGTAAAGATTCTCAAGCCCTTCCAAGCAGCTTGTTTGGATAGATGGAGATCCTCCCGTTGAAGAAGCGAAACAACTCGCGCAAATAGCAGGGATATTAGACTCGTTTTAATTCAGTTAAACATTTCTTGCAACTTTCTGTTGTTGTTGTTGTTGATGATGATGATGATGATGGTGATGATGCTCTTAGCTTGGTGGCATCCTATAACAACAGCATCAAAAAAGGCTTCGGGACACTGCTGAATCCACCACTTCTGGCTCCAAAAGACAAATAAACGCGTAAATGATCACCGTGGAGGTGTTCCCGGACACGGGAGAGGATGATGAGGGGCCTTTAGCGCGTCTTTGCAGAATGGATGGAAGCATACAAAACTCAACCCTCTATCCCCCAGGACTGGAACCTTTCCCGGGAGCCAAAAACTCCAGACCCACGGGATCCACTCTGTCAGAGGATGACGCGCACGTGGGCGTGGCTTTGCCCATACATGGAGAGGATTGACGCTTCCTGTCGCTGGGCTTTAAGCTTAGACCGTGAGTATATACGCGACTGGAGTCGCTGCTGCCGCTGCTTTTCCAGTGCGCATCGTGTCAAGTAATCATCAGAGAGGAACAAAAACGAATGATAATGAAAGCCCGCGAATAAAGCGCGGCGCGCGGGAACTAGATTTCCTGAAAAACTGCCACGCAAGTTTATAGAGTGCAAAAGAGCACCGACTGACCACCCATCCGCTGTAATTGCTTTCCAGAATAAAGAAAAAAGAACTAAACCTTAAAAAGTCCTACTGGGCCATCATCACTTTATGACAGCGCTGCCAAACCTCCCGGACGCGAGCTTCCAAATCGATTCACTTTGATTACTCTCAAATCAGGAAGGTGCACTGGCATTTTAAGACTACATGCTCCTTATAATAAACACCCTGGGCATCTGTATAATGGCGTAATGCGCGTCTTAAATTATGGCAACGTTTACCGCTTGAAACTCAGACCCGGTTTGCGTGCGCGGAGCGAGCCGAGGCGATGTCAAACTCCTAGTCCTAGCGCGTACACGCTTAATTTTGTAAATTATTGCAGAATTACATCTGAAAGTGTGAAAGGACTCGGGGGAAACATTGCGTCCACCCTCTCCTTCTATGCGCAAGAAGTAGGATGTCTTTTGTAATAAAAATATAATCATTTATCAGGACAATAAGGGTCATTTTTTCCCTTTCATTTCGTAAGGTGCTCATGTCTCCGATATTGGCAGACTCTGCATGTATGTTAATATTTGAATTAATGGGCGAAAATGGAAGTGTTGGTTATCTGGGGACCCTGTGCGCTGGAGGGAGGGATGGATGGATGGACGGAGAGAGGAGAAGAGAGATGTGTTTTACACTGCAATCTATTCTGCTAGTGTTGGGGGTTAATGACTATTGCCAAAGATAAGTGAATTATCAAAGCTGTTGCTCTTGCCTCGACTCAAAATCCATCACATTGCATCGTCGTCTAATTAAATACGTAAGTAATAAAATTATATTTTACGACAATTTAAGATTGATATGCTTTTTGTCTTTAATTCGCAATGACTTTGATCCATGCATACACTGAATGCCTCTGTGAACTTTAATGTTAAATGGCACTCTAGGCAGCAAATGATGATGATTATTATTTGTCTTAATCACGAACCGGTTGTTTTATGTTTCACGTGAAATGTGCTTATAATTACTGTTATCAAAAACTCGAATAAAATGACGCGTGCGCTAATAAATAAACCTAAAGTTTCCGGAGACCTATTTGGCATGTGGTTTCTTTGTTTTTGTTTTCAAAATGGTATTCTTTTTTATTTTATCCAAAACTTTTCTAATTTACCATGATAAATATTTCAGCTTTGCTAACCCTAGGCCTAATCTACAGTATCTCTAATACAGATTACACACCAAAGCGATTTCAATCTGATTACCAAATTAGGGTTTTAGTCTAAATCCCTTTAAATCTGATACTGTTGACTAGAGAAGTTCAACAATCCCATCGCGTAGGTAACGATCCCGTCCTAAAAAGGAGTTTTAAACCTTATTTGACAACAAATGCAGCTGCCCCTCTATTTTGGAAGATATTAGGCGAAAATGAATGCAAATCTGTGTTCAGAAGCCATCTGGCCGGAGACTGGAGAATCAGCTGCTCGCCTGAATCCATCTCGGCTCATTTCTGAGGCTCATCTGGAGCCCAGAGCCAAAGCGTGCAAAATGCGCTCTTTAATTCACCAACTTTCACTTTCGCTCCTCGACGTTTGAAAATAAAGTGCGGGACAAATTTATGACAATCCGGCGTGTTTATTGTGATAACCGCTTTAATTGCGTTTTGCATTTCCAAAAATGTCAGATGTGTCAGTTTTTGTTATGCAAAAAAAACAAAACACAATAATAATAACAACAATAAATTAAAAATGTAAGGCGCGGCTACAATATCTACTGCATAAAATGTTCTGTAGGGACAAAAATTGCTTTATATGGTTTGCATTACATAATAATATAATAATACGCTAATAATAACAGCAACAACAATCAAACATCTAATATTTTTATTTGTTAAGTATTGTTGACGATAATAAAAAAGTACTCAATTATAGATCAGTGTTCATGGGTTCTTTTTAGAAAACCATCTTTCAAACTATGACACCTAAAAGCCTTTTGCTTCTAACTGGAGCGTTTATTTCTTTTATTTATTTTTTTTAAGTGAACGCTGCGGATTGAGCTCTATTCTGTCTGCCCATGTTAGATCTTATTTGGGGAGATGTACTAACCGAGAGCGCAGGACAAAGGAAAAGTTAGTCATGCAGAAGGTGTGTGTGGGTTTGAATAAGATTTGTTCGGCGTTGCCAAGACCTCCCGAAGAAACGACCCTCCTCCTTATTGTGTGTGAAGTGTTCCTTTTGTGTGAATTTACGGGGTGAGGCTCCAATGATCCCCAACAAATTTGCATTTAAATAGCGACATCAACCGATTCGCGTGCCACACACCAGTGGCTTTCCCAGATGTCAAGGCAAAGTCAGTCAGATGGCCAGTGCCCAGATGTCCCCTCCACGCATCATACCAGCGCACCACGACTTTCCTATTTGCATCTTTGCGCACGGCCAGATCATCCAAAGCCCAGTTTTAATCTTAAAGGTCTGGAGCAGAAATGACACCTGCAAAACTCTAGAGAAACTGCAGAGGTGAGGAATGGCCGTAATAAAATTGCTTGGAGAGAGTGAGGGCCTGTCTGTCTCCAGCATCAAAGAAAAGCGTTGACATGTGCGTTCGGGCTGTTATTGGCATTGAGACATGAAATTAAATTAGCAGTGCTGAGATTCTGGGTGCGTAAAATCGGACAACTGACCACTCAGAGAGCACGTCATGTAGCGAAAGGCGTGAACAAGCTCATCGTAACTCATGTGGAGATAGATGTTGAAAGATGATTTACCTTCGGAATATCAATCCAAGTGCTCAGGTTTCTAGATTTAAGCGGATATGCCAGCTCCAAACGTTCCAGCTATTTACAACGCGGTGTTTTCAAAAATAAAAAAAAAACATCTACCCTATTTGAAAACATTTTAGATTTGCATGCTTTTAAAACCAAGTCCTCTTATATTGAGACTGGAAAATAATTTTATTACATTTGCAGTGGGTTTATCTAAAAGGGAGTGTGGGAGAGGAGAGAGAGAGAGAGAGAGAGAGAGAGAGAGATGGAAATCAAAGATGCGTAAACGTCAGTGCATGACAAACAGGGTGAATCAATCATTCGTCTTTGCATTTTTTAAACTGTTGCATATGTTCTCTTCACCTTAATCATGACAACTAATTACATCGTTAATGATCAGAAAAGGGAAAAACGAGGGCAAATAAAATCTTGATGAATTATGTGCACTGCTATTAGAGTCAAGTCATAATTTTTATAACAGTTTATTGTTGTTTCTGGCGCTATTATATAAATCTGTGCTTAAAACAAGCGTAGATATTGCATAAAATTTTACCGGTCGTTTAATGCTTTATAATGAAGCAAGTTGAAGTTTATATATAAACTATTTTTTTATTTTATTTTATTTGTTTATTTCTATTGTGGATTTGTAGCGGGTCGAAATAAAGCCTAAAAAGCAAATAGCGTTAAATAATAAAATACATAAATAATAAAATATGTGAATAAATAATACATCGACAGTAGAAAAATAGACAAACAATGTGCTTAATTATTTACCTCTCCTAAAATATCGTTAACAATATGACAAATCTCAATCTCGATCTCTTTCTCAAAGACGAATTTGCATCAGCCTAAATGAATAAAACGTGGAAACATATGAATTTATTTTTCGAAGGAAACTGCAGGAGCTTTTTTTTGGCGGAGCAGCGTTTAATCTTTGAGAGAAATTTGATGAAGAGCGCCTCCTTTCGACGCATCTGCGGAACAGCGTTTGAGATCAAGCACAATTAAACAGGGAAGGAGCACTAATCAATAGCCTAATATCGATCCAACATGATCCAATCAGTTTCTGATTCTCTTTTAAACAGTTCTAGAATTTATCACTGCACGTGTGTCGGATGTGCTTGCAACCATCAAACAGTCGAAATTTAAAAAGACGACGAGAAAGACTTTATAAAAAGCAAAAGGCGAAGTCTGATTATCAAATGTTAAGAAACAACCATAAACCTCATTTCGCAGATTAAAGTGCCCAACGTCAATTAAATAGTCTGCGCGTGCATGCATGCATTTTACAAATAAAGATAATATGGTGTCGCTGCAGAAAACATTTCAAACTCCAATAAAAGTATTGCATCGTGTGACACGCCGTCGTGTCCAATATCTGCTGATGCTTTTATTCGCAGACAAAAAAAAAAAAAATCATCTCCATATCCAGCAGCATCTGTATCGTGCAGAAGCACAAAGTGCATGTGCTGCAAAATCCATGTGTTATTTCTGTGTGAAACAGATCGTGCTGAGGGCACCTTCACTGTGAAAACAGGTTTCGATTAGGTAATTTTAGATATTGTAATTGGCTTTAATTAAACATGTATCGCGCTAATTAACTCAGATTTTTGCTCAGCCGCTGGGACTCTCGTGTCGGCTTTGATACAGTCGAGCAGATGTCCCAATACAACTCCAGTGACAATTACAAACTTCAGCTCTATAGTTGGCTGGAAATAACTTTAATCCTTATACGCTTCCTGACGACATTAAACAGGTCACCCTTCCTGTATGCATTTATTTTGTTTAAATAGAAGTAATATTTATTCTAAACCGGTTACGTACGAATTTCACACAGACCATCTTTTTTCGTTATGTTAAAATGTTATCTTTTGAAAGTAACATTTTAAATAGACCAACTTTTCTATAATTCGCCTTATATTTGTATTTATAAGTAGCTTAATGTATTATTATTAGTATTAGTATTCGTTTTTATTAATGCTGTTGTTACATAAAATTTAAATTATGAAATAGTAGAGGGAAAAAAATAACAATGTTGACGATGTATGTTAATAGTAGCCTATTAAAAGTTGAAATTATAATATAAGGTAGCTATTTAAACGACACATTTATAAAACCATGTTTAAACGCCACCAACAAAACAAGAACCAATAATAACAATAATAATAACAATAGACTATTTGTCATTATTAACCTCAAGTTCTTTCTTTGTGTGTCACTGTAACAAAGATCGCGATTCACAGCTGATTATAAATGGAAACAGCAGAACATTTGAAATGGGCTGGTTATGTCGAGGTTGCCATATAATAATTAGCATTTTCATTCTGCTGCTGAAATGAAGAGGGAGAGTGAGAGAGAGCCCGAGGCGCAGCTCCAGGCAGCACCTATAGAAAGAAAGGAGCGGAGAGCCATTCTACACAATTAACATGTAAAATATCCAGTGGAAATGGGCTCTGAAAAGAGACGGAGCGGGTCAGCTACAGCTCATTTCAGTAGATCCCGTAAACTCTCGTGATTACAAAGTTTACCGGGGTAATTAACGGCGCGGGGCCGTCAGCTGCACCTGCGCTCGGGGCCCCATACACATACACCACCAGTGACAGACACAGAAATTTCAAGTCTCGGGTTTAAACAGCTCACCCTGAGATGAGTTTGTCACCAGCAGCACGTCCTTCACGAGACGTGATTGACCTACTTTCTCCCAGTTATTTTCACAAATCAGACGCTCGTTGGGAGCTTGAACATCTGGTAACCGAGAGGAAGAGCCACCGGTCTGTCTATTCAGGCCTTTCTATAGGCTTTCAGTCACTTCTGCCCCCGTAGGTGACACGATCTCAGGCTTTTCTGGCACGGAAAGGTCCATTATGTGGTGCCATTGCCCCACCTACAGGCCTGAGGCGTAAAAAAAAAAGGGGGAAAAAAGACCCTTCAGTCGGAGCCTGCAGGTCAGAGGCGGCATCTGATAAAGAATAGAGTAGAATAGAACCTTTAAAGAACAAAATAGATAATAAAAGATAGTACATGATGAGTACATTCTTAGTGCTTGCTGCATGCGTTTTTATTTCTCTAAAGTCCACACTAAGAAGTGGTGTAGAAAACATTTTCACTCTAGTAAATCACATGCATATATATAACGAACCAGCAAGTAGCACACTGAATTAAATTGTTTTCTACTGACAGTCTAAAGAAATAAATGTTAATAAAACAATGCAATTACAATAAATATGACTTTCTGCCATGCATGCATTTAAAGGTAAATGCTTGCAAATCTTTCTGTTTTCCTCTTTGCAATTTCTGTTTTATTTGCCTATTCATTAAACTATTTAAGGGCTTAGGTAAAATGCAGTAACTACAGCAACACTGGAACAGAGAAAAAGAAAATGCACGTTTTTATTTACATACATTTTAAACATATTTGAGCAAAGCTGTCTCACATAGGACAGCTCATAGTCGGGTTTTAGTCATAATCCAGCTCATCAAATGTGAGCATACTCAATTTCCCCTTTTTTTATTTCAGAATGGCTCAGAAACATAAAAAGTCACATTTTCAATACAGTAAAAGGTTTGAAGCTTTCTCTAGGAAACCTCGATTTTACTTTCAGATTAAGCTGCCAAACAAAACCAATTCTCACTCGATTGCACACTATTGTGATGCAACGAGACTACTAAATGTAGTCCACAATTTATCATTCGGAACTTCCTGCTATTTCCTGAGAGCACATCACCCAAACACTCCACATGACAGAGTCAAAAAGGTCAACGCTATGAAATGAAAACTACGGAGGAAAGAAATTGAAAATGTGAGAAATGACAACTCGTAGCACGAAGCGGGACTGTTAGTGACTGCCTTGCTGTATCAAAATGAAATTCCCCAGCTGCCAGCTCTAATAGGGAGGGTCAACAAGTCAAAGTTCACACAGCCCCTTATTGCTGTGTTACGTTGCAGTTTAAATTCCCAGTGGCACTGGCGTAAGAGTCGAGGCGCACACTCACTTAGAGACGTGTCTTACATCCACATAATGGCAGGTCAGATTGTATCCAGGTGCATTATTAGCCCATCAATTTTTAATTGAGTAGCCTTAATAGTGAAATAGAGTCTGGTAGTTAATTCTTTTTAGTCGTCCATTGTTTTGATCAAGCCTGAATTGTTTCAGTACCACAGTTTCAAGAAACAATCACACTCATTTAAGAATTAAGACTCATTCTGGATGTCTAGAATCAGACCACAGTATTGACAAGGCAGTCTGTGTGTGTGTGTGTGTGTGTGTGTGTGTGCGCACGTTTTGCATCATGTGGGGATATCGGCGTCTTCTGTGGTTTCTACTGTATCTCTGCCTGAACGGATTCAGACAGTTTCATTCTAAAGATGCTCGACGCCGCCCACGTGCATAACTGAACCTTTAATCACACAGAGGAAGCAAACAAACAGCCTCTTTAATGATATTCCTCAAAAGATGGAGATGAAAACAGCTGCTGGAATTATTTATTTCCGAAAAGCAGCATTTTATGCATTTTTAAGTGCAACACAAAACATCAGATGTGGATTCCTCGAAATGATCAGGCGACTGCTTTTGGGATGCTTTACTCTCACGTATCTTTGAGGAACTTTAGTGGAATAGCGCCACTGCAAACTGTGAAAGATATTGGGCAAATATACAGTGGGGTCCAAAAGGCTGGGGATTTGCTAATTTGGTGCAAAATTTAATGAGCGGAATAACAATTTTATGATTTTCAGAATGTCTTGGAATTTAGCATTTAGTGTCATCCAAATGCTTTAAATCACAGAAGCACACATGCTGACAAGAAAAAGGCAAAAACCTGATGAGCATGATTTTTTTAGAAAGTTGCCATGCCATTGCCTCTTTGCATGGGGAGTAACAAGTTAAAACAGTGCAAAAGAGCACATGGGTTTTTAAAGTTAGATTAAGATAAGCATTCATGGCTGATTCTGTTCAAAGGTGTTTGCCTAGTAATAGAATTTCCTAAAAACCAGCACAGTTTAAGAAAATATGTTTCAGAATTTCTTGATTATGAAATGAAAAACATAGTGGATCTTCATTTAATATTAAGAGCATGTGTGGTTCTGAAATGTTGTTTTTAAAGAATCATTAAAATCTGTTCATTTTGTTGAGTCACATGACCAGAATTAAACATTTTGAATTCTAAAAACATATATTAACAGAAAAATTTGAGTTTTGGATCAGTTTCCAAAGATTATTAATGAATGTGGCACAAATGATACACAAAAATGGCTGTTAAATTGAGTTGTGAGGTCTTCTGAATTAAAGGTTTTCCACTGGATGTTTGTGTTTTTGTAAAGTCGTATGTTTTGACAGATGCTGTCAAAGAATCTAAGAGCTGTAAAGAGAAAGAGAAAGTAAGAAAGGAAACCTGCTCAGATGGAGAACGTGAAGATCATTCTGATGTGTGAACTCTACGTTATTAACAGACAGAAAGATGAAGATGCAGCCGTGAAAAAAAAAAAAAAAAACACACACCAAGTAAATGCTTAAAATAAGTGCTGTCAGCTCGGCACTGTGTACCGGGACCACAGAGGTGAAAAAACTGTGAAAAAATTCACAGAGCTTTAAATTAAACAGTGAAATGCAACATCTGCGTTCAAAAACCTTTTGCCCCCAATTTCACATGTATTGTTTTCTATTTTTTATGTGTGTGTGTGTGTGTGTGCAGAAGTTTTAAAAGATTGTAGGCGCAGACTCATTTCCACTGAATTAAAAATCTAAGAGAACGAAGAGCGACGTGATTGTGGTGAACACATCGCCTTGGTGAAGAGCCGCCCTAGTTTCCTGAGCTGCTCTGCGAGGAAGAGGGTGTGTTGGAAACAGCATATGGAGGGCATGTTTGCTAGTGCGCCGCTGATAAATGGATTAATTGCTTAGATTAGGCTGCCAAAGCTTTGATCACAGAAACCGCGCAAAGAAATGTGTTTATTGTTTATGATGATTTTGTTCATTGAGCTGTAGCATGGGCTAAATATGCAATAAATAAAAATGATGCATTCGTGTGTACTTGTTATTTCCTGTTTGGAGCAGAAAATAAACTCATAAGTCATGGTGAAATGGTTCTATGGGCCGTGAAAGACTTCTGTTCTCAGAATATGCTTTATTTTAAGGATGTTTTACAGAACAATCAACTAGGATGACTATTTTTCAGACGCTGAAACCTCATTTCACATATCAATTGGAGAATAAACTGCTCAGATCATTTAATATTTGCTAACTTCAACTTGAATTTTCTACTTTGTGCAAGATTAAAGAAATAAACCTACTTAAAAAAAGACTTTTGGTGGTCTCACTTTGACACTGTAATGTAAACAACTTATCAGCTCATTCCACCAAACCATTTTTTGTCATCATGTGTCTGTCGTTAAACACAGAAATGATTACATCTGTAATTTTTACTCACTCAGATTCCCTCCAAAGTGATATCTGGCCTGGATAATGACGACGATGATGATGATGATGATGATGATTAGGAAGTGGAGGACACCTCAGAACTGATTTTCATTTCAAAACAATTGGATCAGAAAAAGAACATTTTGGATTCGTTAATAAATTGTTTCTTATTACATGTAAAAGTTAGTGTGTAACATTTGGGTGGGGAAAATACATTCAAAGTAATTTAACGTAACATGCTAAAAACATGTTTCAAGCAAGGTTATATTCACACACCTCACCCATGGGTCATTCTTCCGCACTTCCTGCTTTCTTATTTTCCCTTGGGAGGTAGGCTATATTCAAAAATCCAACGCAGCAGATATAGTGCAGGAAACTATACGTGCTATCACTCACAGGTGTTTTCCAGCATTTTACGCTGCCTCAAATTTATATTTCAAGCTAATCAGAGAACAGCCAGAGGCGTGTTTATCCCACTTGGCAGCCGGAGGTGAGTAGAAAGATGTGAATTGAATCTGCGCGAGTGTGAATCGACAGGCCTGTCATTGCCAGGAACCGCAAAGTTTCCTCCCCAGCAGAACAGCATGCGTCTTAATTCTCTTTACCTTTCTGCGCTTCCTCAGGGGACAGGCTGCAAGTTCGCCCCTCTTTGACTCGGATTTGATTTAACCTTTAAAGCCAGGTGCACGGCTTCCTCTGTAAACATCTTCCGATGTATTTACCACGACTGCTGTGTAGATACAAACAAGACAGGGGGGCTGTGAACTCGGCATGCATTATTAATCTAGATTATGCTTTATTTTCTTTATCAGGAGGGCGCGAGGAGATAAAACGCGAGCATTAGCTGCTTTTGCTCCCTTCCTGCATGGCACACGTGGGCTTCGTTTCCTTTTGTTCACTTCAGTCTCTTCTGACACGCAGCCTGCCGTTAAACAGAGCGAGAGAGGCCTGTTTTTATGTGTGTGTGCGTGCGTGGTCGAACACTTCCAGCATTTCAACTGTTAGCGGCGTCTGACTCCTGACTGACAGGTCGACACGGCAGCGCTACTCTACATGCTTTCATGGCATCATGTGTGTTGTGTGGGTCTGTGGGGAATGCTTTGAGCGCCTGGAGAGCTTCGAGCACTGTCAAGGCTCACTAAGAGCCACAGAGGTGATCGAGGCTAAGTAAAAAACCTTAAAATACACCAGCATCAGTTGTGCTATTGTTTTTTTCACTGAAGGGAAAGAGGTCTCGCCGAGGTCTCCGCTCCCAGGAGAGCGAGCGATGCAAAGAGATGTGGCTTTCGAAAAATAAAAGCGCATCTTTGCATGACTTGATGTGTGTTTCTTTCAAAGCATGAGTTACAAATTTGCTCACGGTTGGTGACATATCATCACACACACAACAGATAATTCAGTAAAACAAATATAGTGGCATTGTTTTGCAACCTGTCACCTGTGGGAGAAATACAAAGAAGATAAAAAGCACACATAATGCTAAATATGTTCTATTATCTGTGAATATTAATTTGCATGACTATCACAAATCCTTTTGAGAACACGTATAGGCCATATAGGCATGTGTGTGTGTATGTATATATATATAATATATAAATATAATGTATAATATACACAAAAATTAAGCACATTCTTTTTATGTAAATGTGTTTTTGTGAGATCTGCAATAATAACCTTTCATCTCCAGCTGTTTTTATCATCCACCGACCTTGACATCATACTACGAGGCATTAATATTTGATAAAGATGTCCCAGACACCTTTATATGATTATGTTCAGCCCATGAAGAGTTCCCAATGCAGAACAAAAGAAAACCCTGCTAACAGTTTCTTACATTTGCCATCATTTTTAAGCATTATTTAACTTCATTGGTAGATTATCGTTTGCAGCCAGACTAATTTGTGTGGTTTGATTATTACGTTTGAGGGACGTTCAGTCCTCTGCATCCCACGTTTTCCTCTGAAGATGAATAAAACATATTGGGTAAAGGTTACACATTACAATATCTCTCTGCAATGGGATATTGATTGGATAAAAATGAAATAAATACATAAACAATCCAGCGAATCCCTTCCAAATCATCCATTTATAAAAGCGATTTAACAAAAGCCCCCCCACCAGCCTGCAAATGCATATAACCTTCTATGAGAGCATTGTCAGGTGTGATTTTAAATGGATGGATCTGAAGATTTAGGACAAAAGGCTTGCATGAAAGTCTGAATGAGGCAACCGTGAGGACACAATGAATCAGTGCCCCACATTCATGTCTCTGAGACTCTCTTTAACAGATATAATGCAGACACCTCCACCGGCCTTTATACTTTCCCACAATGCACAGCTTTCAGTCCATTCATAAACAGGAAACATCAAAAGATTAGGCCGAAAGATGTAGATATCTTAACAGTGCAAAATGGTCATATATACACGGGTCACCTGCGTGGTGCATTTACACTTTTCGCTCCCTTTGACCGCGTTCAATGAGTTACACCCTTTATTGACGAGGGTTTTGATAATGCGCCGTTATCTAGCAAAGTATCTTTAAGTGAGTGCAGAGGTAGCAAATTTGACTCATTAAAGGAGCATAAAATTGTGTCTTTGTGCATGACCTTTTGTTCAGCATCTTTGGAGAATTCTGTTACTAAAGAGAGCAGTTTTTTGAGAGGAGAGAGGAAAGACTCCACGAGTATTAGGTTCCCGTTGGGAACAATGCCGACAGGTTCACCTTGCAGAGCATGGGTGTAACTTAGCCTAGAATATTGTGGATCAAAGCCTCATAAACAAAGTAGGTGGAAATGGTGTAAGAGTATATGAGATCCAGAAAAGAACACAGCCATGAAAGAGACGGACCCTGCTCTTCAGGAGGAAGGATGGAAATTTTGTCACTGCTGAGTTTAGGCCTTTAGATTCTTTAACTGAGATTTCCCATTGAGCAATAGAGAAGAATTCCTGAGCCTAAAGCTCTCTTTTATTTGGTTTTAATAACCAGATACTGTAATAGCTTGGAGAAGCGATACAAACCCTTTCCTACAGTAATTAAAAAGTGTAATGTGCACAAAGCACACATTTTCAGAAGGCATAAAGCAGTGATTCTCAACCTGTGGGTTACAGACAAAAACTGGTGGAGTTAAAGACAGAGATTTAACTAGGACAGCATAAGAAAAGACTTATTATTTTTTTAAAAGGGAGGAGAAATTATTTCCCCCTCTTCTCACGTTTTTATTCTTAAATTTTGTACACCGTTCATGTTGCATTTTCTCAATACTGTCTATGCTTATATTTTGGAAAAACGTTTTATACTAAACTATACTCAAAATGTATGAGTATAATTTAAAAAAGGTAAATGACCAGCATTCACACACAAGGTCACATGACAACAATTTACATCTGAAGTTCCACTGTGTGGAATAATGCATCCCACAGTGCACTGCGCTTAAACTGATCTTCCAGTTCCTGGATGAACAGGAAGTAATTATTACCATTATTTACTTATATATATATTTTTACACGATTATTAAAATGCCTTTTACAATACAAAATGATGCCTACCTTTTAAAACCTACACCTTTAACAGTACAGGTTTATTTGTTTTGTTTTGTTCCACGAAGAGCCTTTTACAATAACCCTTTTTTAGTGTAAAGCACATATTACTAAACTAAAGAACCTTTTGTGCATATTAAATGAATTCCTCAAACTATGAATACCAATAAAGAACCTTTATTTATAAGAGTGCATTCACTGAAGCTTCTTTGTGGAACCCAGTGGCATTGATGACCCTTTTTGAATGTTACTTTTAAAGGTGTATTTCATTGTGAATATACGGGTGCTTTAATTATGGAAGAACAATTTAGGGTTCTCCAGAGAACCTTTCAGTGATCATTTCTCCTTATCGTTAGTAATAATCTAAAGAACACCATAAAGAACCTTTGGAATGTTAATGGCAGCATCAATGCCAAAACAAAAGCTTTGTATGTAAGAGCGGAGGCTACGAAACTTTCATCATTAATACGCATATATAATCAAGAAAGCGACTAGTCAGCACGTTAGAACGCTTGATTGGTTTTCCTCCTCCTCACTGCTGACAACCAAAGCGAACCAGAAATTTCCCCTGCATGTGCACACGGTGTACCCTGACCCCGCTGATCTGTACAATAAACCCATAATAGCCCTTTGTCTCCCTAAGGAGAACACACCGGCAACCTGGGCCACTTACGGGAAACCAGGAGCAGGTCCACGCAGCGTCAGGTCATGGCGAGAGCGGAGGGGGCTGGAGAGGAAAATAATAACTCATCTATGAGGCCGAAAGCACCAGCATCTAAACAAACATATATGTGCACCTGTCACAAGCGCTCGGAGGGACTATCGTGTTCATATCCACTGTGTCAGATAGCAGTTGTCAGGCTTGACCGGCCTGATCTCCTCGTCTTCCTCCTCAGCATCTCATTACTGTCCTTATGAAAAGCTCTTATGGGCCACACTTGATCTCCAAATATGAGTTCTGAAGATGAGTTGTTGTTTTCCCTTTTTTTCCCCGCTCGCGCTCTCACTCCTCGGCCTCCTTTATTAGCAGCTAAGCTCTTTACACTTGTAGCATATTGCAGTAGGTTATAGGACTAAGCTTTATTGTCCTACATTATTGAAAATCTAGGCTCTGAGAGCCGGCCCCAAGAGGTCAAGCTTTGTCTGAACGCTGCCTCTCATTTCTCCACTGACAAAAGCTAACACTGAGGGAGGGTGAGGAAGATTGAGCTGGTAATATACTTAAATCCATCTTGGTTGACTTAGCACAAACTTCGACCCGTCCCCACGGCTCCTCCTGAGCTGAGGTAATTCCTTTATAACTTACAGGAGCAGAAACTATGACTTATGAATACACGGCCACTCTTATAAGTCTCTTGTAGGAGAAGCTTGTTTTATGAGCTAGGCCGCAGCTTGAGGAAGTCATATCGGCGAGAAGAGTCGCTCATGTCAAAATGAGTATTAAAACTCGCTGTCTGAGGGGAATAGCTGATACAAGTCTTGGCTCCTCATGGAAAAGGCATCAAAATGTGGTGCAGGTGCTATTCTTATTAATCAAAGTCATTATTTAGAAAATAAAACTTTGTTAGACGTATGTTGAAGTTGGGTTATACATGCACATGGCCAATAAAATTTATAGCATGCATTGTAAAATTGAATGTTTTGATTTCAGTAATATGATTTCAAATGAATTAAACAGATGTATGGTGGTACCAAATATTTAAAAGCTGGATTTTAAACTCTAATGGCTTGCCCAAGTACCCCCTGGAAGAAAAAATGGAATGAGACACTGCCATCTTGTGTGCACTTTTGGAAACAGCATCTATTGATTTTTATTTTTTTAAAGAGCCTGAGAAAATCAAAGCACAAAAGCTTTATGCAAAATATTCTGGATTGGGTTTAAAAAGGATACAAATAGGTTAAATCACTAAATGCATTGAAATGTGCTTTCTACAAATTATTATCTATTATCACATTAATTATTGACAATAACACAGTGACAACAATGTCCCTGACATACATTTCTGGACATTCAAATGCCAAGTGATATGCAACTGAAATGTTAAACCATGAACATTTTACATGCGAGATAACAATTAATCCTGAAAATTCTCTCTTTTTTTTTTTTTTTTAGAAAAATAGTCTAAAAAGAGATTATTTGTGCATATAGTTCCACAAACTTGGTTAAAATGACAGTTACAGTAGTAATTCCTTCTTGAAATTCAAGACCATGCAACACTGAGAAATGGACAGTGCAAAAAATCTCAGCACACTTCACTAAAAGTGTGATCTAAACCATCATTCATGGCCACCGGAGTGTTCTTGGTAATGTGAACCTCATGGCTACTAAACCATAATAGGTAGTACTGTTGGTTCAGCTGGAAAATGCATGGAAGGCACAAAGCATGCGGGAAAAACCCCACACGATACGGATAAACTGCAGACTGCTTCTCTGCATTGGCCGTTTACTCAGTCGATTCATTTTCTCCAGGAGTCATCGGCAACGCAGATCAATATCTCATGATGTGGTTTATATGGCCCTGTCAGAGACAGAGAGAGAGAGAGAAACATTGATGTGACACAGGTCAACTTCACTCAACACTCTATGCATTGTATGTATAATGTTCATTAACCCAACGCAAATTGATATTCATATATGCTGACTGTTCCCGTGTCGTAGTGGTTAGATCAGCTGGTAGGTACTCTGGCCTGCGGGAAAACCGTTCAAAATGTGCATTTCTTTCTCGTCATGAATAAATATTGATTTGCAGGAAGTACAAAATTTCCAAAGGCAATCATATTGCTTGTATCAACGGCGTCCGGTGAAAGTGCTGTGGGTAGATTGAGTGCATGTGTGCGCACAAAATTTGATGAATGTGTCATATTATTATAAGTGGCATGTTATCCACACATGCTTTTGACATGAAATAAGAGGGGAATATTATTTGGAATCCACAAAGAAGAATACCAAATGTTACTCACAGGTTCACCCGCCATACACCTGGGGCAATACTGTCCTGCACCGCGTCCCGGGGCGGGTAACACCTGCTGACAAACACCAAAAAAAGATTGCAACGACGTCATTAAACAAACACGCTGAAACATGATTTCTATATGTTTTTGGTACGGATCAGTACCAAACATAACAATGCTACGGTTAACGTAAATAACAGTTTCTGCAGGTTTTATTAAAGGTAAATGTAAGATTTTTTTTAAGACCTTTTAAAGACCAAGTAAAGAATAAATAGTAAATATTAATATTAACAATGCTTAAAAGTTCAAAACTAAAACTTTCAATGGATTTGCACTTCTTTTATTAATTTTACAAAAATAGGCTAAATAAATCAGATAAAATAATCACCATTATGTGTGTCATTTTCCAGTTTCAAAATAAAATGAGTTTGATTTCAGTATGTTTAGATAACAATAAAAAACAATACTGAGGTGATGCAGTGACTTTTAACCTTTTAAGGCCTTAATTTGTGAAAGGGTAAATTTTGAGACTTTTTGGGAGCAAAAGAATCCCTTTAAAATTACACTTAATAGACTTTAGGACTTTAAACGTTTGTTCAGTGCCAGTATTCTGGGTTCCATTCGATGCTTGCGGAGAAAATTACAAGAACTTTATATACACAATGAAATATAGCTTTATGTGGACAAACAGCACTATTTTAGTACTTTATCTTATTGACTTTTTTATTTACTTTATCTTTTTTAGTAGACTTAAAACAAAGTGCTATTTGTATCACATGTACACTTATTCTTGTGACCTACACATATCTTTTTCTTATTGCTATTTGATTGTCCTGAAATAACACCTTGAAATATTTTTAATCACTTCAGTAAATGCAATAAAACAGACTGCTTAATAGACCGTGACTTTTAACCCTGCATTCCTCAGGCTCTATATACACAAAAACATCAGATAAGAGCAATATAGATGTTCAAGGCAACACTGTAAACAAAAGAAACAGGAAGAAGAGAGACAGTGTGAGCCCTAGACAAATAATAAATCATAATTTAAAACCAAGTTTCTAAAATATTCCTTGGCATTTGCATTTTCGGGCCGGTTTCCCGGGTTAGGAATTAGATCAAGCTAGGACTAAACCTTTGCTAATTTAGGACATTTAAGAAAATACAAAAATGCATTATCTGTGAGCATTTTAAGACCAAACAATTACAATAATGTATTTTAAGATATATCATTTATTTAACTTAACATTTATTTTAATGTAGGACTAGTCTTAAACCCTGTTCGGGAAACTGCCCCTTGGAGTCCTAAGAAAAAGGAAAAATCCCCATTAGGATTTTGGATGAGGGAGAGAACAAGCTTAAGCGAGATTTTATACCATGCCGGGTACGTTGGCGCTGGGTTCATTTTGAGGACTGTGATTTTGGGCATTCCACGTGTCCATTGGAGTTTCCATCACCGCACGGTCTGCACCATATTCAACCCGGCCACAGACTCCCAGTCCATTACACAGCCTTTTCTGTGAAGTTCAAACGATTAAGATGCATCAAACTATTTATAGCTTGATTATGTAAGAAAATGCCAATGGAAGCAAATGTGGCTGTCATGCCATGGTGCACTCTCTTTCTATAAATCATAACAGCTATTTTCAGTGATGATCAGATGGGTTTATATATATATAAATATGCACTAATAATAACTCAACTCTTTTTGTAAAGGGCAACAGACTGTGCAAATGCCACAGAAGGTCAAATAAATACTATCAAAGCAAAGAAATTTAGCCAGTTTAAATCATGGATAGAGTAAATAAAATTAAGTCCATTTACCAACTGGTTGTGCCTCTGTTCCAGCTCTCCACTATGTCTTCTCTTATTCTGCATGGGACTTATGCAATCCATTGATTATTTTACAATGCTGAAGCCTGCAGAGCTAAGCTTTAATTCAAACACTTGATGAATTAATACAATCCTCCCCAAACTCCCATATGAATTAATACGCAAAGTCAAAAAGCCATTGTATTAAGCAGTCAAATGCGAGCCCATTTATCCATCAACCACTAAGGAATCTGTAAAGTTCTTATAAACATAAAACAAAAAGATAATAACTCAAACATGCCCGTTTTGACCAGCAAAACAAAGCCGCAGTATTCCCGTGCGACTCTTCAAGCCATGCTATTATTCCGTATTATAAGTTCCTGTATCATTTAAGATGAGTGACATACAGTTGCACCAACCAATCAGTGAAGAGTACGGGCAAACGAAGGCGGGGTTACGTCAAATAGAGCATTATTATTCGACGAGATAACCCTAAGCGCGAATGAGTGAGCCAATGTAATTTAAAGGAATACTTCACTAAAATTTGTCCTCAGTCTTATCCTTATTTTTATCTTATCCTTATTGTACTTATTTCGCCACCCTCTATTCTTAAAGAATAGAACGGTTTTTTTTTGTAAAACAGCAGCTTATACAAATCATATGAAGGATACTAATTCAAGTTATGTGTTTGGCAACACATGATTTGAATTAGTATTCTTTATTTGAATAGCTCTACATTTCACCTCGGAAAAGGTGAGTTAAAACGTAATATGTTGTGTATATAATTCAAATGTTTATATATTTAAACGTCTTTATAACTATCATAACTATGTGTTCGATGTTAGTGATATCGTATATTGATTAGTAATGCTTTGCTTTAGTACCGTGACCTGATGGAGGATTCGATGATCACTTAGTAATGTCTGGCAGCATGGCGACCCTCACGGACGCGACATCACTGCAGCAGTTTGAGGAATTATTAAAAAACAACAGCAAGTAAGTGAATAACTCTTTATTTTTTAAGTCTGTTACGAAACACAATTAATCTTAAACAAACATTTAACCGATTTAACACATATGCACAAGGATTAAACGTCAACAGAGATCGTTTTGATCGAATAGAATTAAATAATCGATGGCCTGTTCAGATAAACCCAAATATATGTAACGTTAATGTTACGCTATATTAATGAATAAATATGATTTTGGCTGATTGTTTTAATACGCCATTCAATTTCAACTGTCTTTAATATCCCCGTTACAAGTCTGCTGTTATTAACTTACTGTGAATATTATTGGTCTTTCCTCATAACCAGACATCTTTAGGCTGACTTAATACACAATGTATAAAGAATCCTTCTGGACTTGATTGTCAATATCAGTCAGTGTTTTTTATGTCACTCCAAACCTGATTGGCAAAATTGAACTTGAATGAAAATGTTGGCCTTTTTTCAGCTGATATTTTGATTTGATAATGACAGATAACGTTATGACTTAATAATCACAAACACCTTACTATGCTTTTTTTAAGTCTTCATCAACAGCTGTCTCCAATATGCTTCCACACTTTCAGTTTGGTTTTTCATTAAACACTCGTAGAGCCTGTTCATCTGGTCCTATTGCAGAGGAGACTATGAACAGAGAAATGATTAGATAATTAAACAATTCAGTATTTATTGTAGTACAGTTTAGTGTTCATGATCTGGGCTGGTCTCAGTAAATGAGTATTCAAACCTTAAGAGATTTCATAAATGTAGTATCATCTTTGTGTGAAGCACCATCCCAAACTGCTCATAATAAGTCCACTTTAAGGCACTTTATATAATATGGTCATTAATTCTGTGGTAGTTTTTTGTATCTTGTCTATAACGTATTGTCAGATGATTAAAAGCTCACCCTGCTCTGTCCTTTTCAGGTCCCTCACTGTTGTCCATTTCCATGCACCATGGGCCCCGCAGTGTTCGCAGATGAACGATGTGATGGCAGAATTAGCCAAAGAGCACAAACATGCCATGTTTGTAAAGGTAGGAGGACCAGTGGACCACTGCCCCTCACAGCAATACTGGAAATTAATGCATCTATAACATCCATGCTTAATTTGTGAAAATTGTGGGTAAATGTCATTGTGAGTTTCTACGTCATTAGCAGAATTTATGTTCAGGTTCAAAAAGAAAGCTTATTTCCAAAGAATCCAATAGCCCCAAACAGGCATTCAGATCCAAACAAATATATATTTGGTGATGATAATGTAAGTGATGTTTGTTGTCTAGCCCACGAGACTCACATTTGCTCCATTATAGCTTAGAAATATAGTAGCTTAATGCTTAGCAGAACTTCATACCAAAACCAAAATCAACGCTTTTTTTAGACTAAATAAATACACTGCTCAAAAAAAAATGGGAACACTTAAACATCACAACATTACTCCAAGTCAATCACACTTCTGTGAAATCGAACTGCCACTTAGGAAGCAACTCTGATTGACAATTAATTTCACATGCTGTTGAAATTATAGGTAATTAGCAAGACACCCCCAATAAAGGAGTGCTTCTGCAGGTGGTGACCACAGATCACTTATCATGACCGCATATCAGTTTTTATGCTTTATGGCTGATGTTTTGGTCACTTTTGAATGCTGGCAGTGTTTTTACTCTAGTGGTAGCGTGAGACGAAGTCTACAACCCACACAAGTGGCTCAGTTAGTGATCATCAATGCAAGCTGTGGCACGAAGGTCAAGAGCATGGAGGCGCTACCAGAAGACAGGCCAGTACATCAGGAGACTTGGAGGAGGCCTTAGGAAGGCAACAACTCAGCAGCAGGACCGCTACCTCTGCCTTTGTGCAAGGAGGAACAGGAGGAGCACTGCCAGTCCCTGTAAAATGACCTCCAGGAGGCCACAAATATGCATATGTCAGAAACAGACTCCATGAGGGTGGTATGAAGGCCTGACGCCCACAGGTGGGGGTTGTGCTTACAGGCAAACATCATGCAGGACGTTTGGCATTTGTCAGAGAACACCAAGACTGGCA
>JAUCNO010001612.1:256805-267736 GCA_032353835.1 Enteromius viviparus | reverse complement strand
GTACTGACCAGGCTCAACCCTGCTTAGCTTCAGTGGGCAACCAGGCTTGGGCTGCAGGGTGATATGGCTGTGGCAATAGATTTCAATAGTAATTGGACATTTTAAATCCTATTTGAAATCTTCCTTAACTTCTGTGTCTGGTCACTTTGGTTACAATCTGGGACTTAAAGGCCAAGTAAGCGATTTCTGGAAGCCAGTGTTGATATTCACCAAAACAAACATGCCCCTCACCCACTGATATATATTTAATATATATAACGACTGGATCGCTCATTGCATTCTAAACTGCCGATAGACAGTGAAGCCACCAGAAGTGTTCTGCTGTTTGAAGCGAATCAGTCACATAAGATTAATTTTAATGTTGTATGTATGTAAATACATTTTTACTTCAAATTTAATGGTCTTTTTGGCCCGGATAAGTGCTAGTAGTTTAGGTGATTTTGTCTGCTTCACACTGCCGACACAGGTACCTGATTCACCACAGAATAGCCAATTTCTTTATGTATGCAATTATTCCGTTAATGCGCAGTTAATAATACAATAGCCTCTGTTGCTCTATATTTAGTACTAAAATGAAAAGGTTACCATGCATCATCTTGAAATAAAGCTTCATGTTCGTGCTGTATGTAACTAATTAGTTATTTCTCTGAACAAATTATGATGTGTGTAATATTTCTACGATTATGATTTCTCTAAGATTACACAAATTTACTAACATTACCGTCTACATGTGAAATGTTATGTATGCTAAATGCATATGTATGCTTCAATCAAGCAAATTTGTCATTTCTTTTATTAACTTGCTCAATTCCTGTGGCTTTTACAATGTTTTAATTAACTTTTTAAAGCATAAGAGTTTGCATGGAGTCGTTTAACTTTTGTAGGTAATTAAGTCCCAGGTAAACTGACTAGTCACTAACATTATAGCAGATTTTAAACAGGTTTAAAATATCTGGGCATATTATCCAACGAGCTGTGATGAGTAATGATAATGCAAAATGGAAACCAATGCACCAGAACCAAAAGATAAACAGATTTCTTAAGCATATAATTTTGTTTAGCTCTTTTTATTCTCTTCGTTCCGTTCCAGACAGTGCCAGTCAAAAAAAAAAAGTAAAAGTCCATTTGGCTGAATCAAGAATAATTAATCACATTACTATTACGTGAGTATAAAATAGTTACATTCACTGAGGTAAATGACAAAATGTCCCAAATTTGTGAGTTTAAAGAGATTACACTGAAATTATTGTGGCCTCATAGCTAAAGCTATAAATTTAAAACCTCACAAAGAGACCCTGTCAACATTTACTAAAGCAGACTGCAGTTTTGCACAAATGCAGTACTACCGAAAGTCTTTCATGACATTATGACAGGCCATAATTTTTTTGCTTTACACAACATACATAACTTATTTTTAAAAGAACACTTCTAAAATTTTTACAGTTTTCCCACACACTTTGACAGGTCTGGTTGCTCTTTGAAAAATTGCACAAGCTTCTAAAGACCCTTTAATATCCCTATCCAAACATAAACTTTAAGGCAATCATAACAAACTTTCGCAGATGTACTAAAACACAGAGACATGCTCAAAAGTGCACACATAAACACCGCCGCATATCAACCTCTAAACTTGTAATAAGTGTCTACTGAGATACGCCACATATCATAAATCCTTCATTAGTCATTCTCTCCCAACGTGATGAATGTTTTCGCCCCAAGTGAAATCTATATCAGATTACAGCAATATTAATGTTTCAGACATTTTCACAATCTCGCTTCCTTTACATACACAAATCCCCCTGGAGACCAAGCCGTTCCGAAGCTTAGTCTATGTTAGCACGACTTGCACAATGCACACTCGGAGTTGCGTGATCGAGAGCTCTTTGAATTCACGAGGCATGCGTTTGCTATGCAGATGAAGGAGACGGAGACCTTGATCAAAGAATCATCAAGGTATATGTGTAGAGAAAAAAAAGCATACACAAACAAACCTTAATTGCTCTTTTTATCTGATCTCCATATGCAGCTATCACCTTGGAAAAGTGAAAGTGTAATGAAAGTGTATCTTTTAGATGTGAGTGAGTAATAAATGTGAATGTGGTTTATCTTACGCCAGCGAAACATTGATAAAGCTATAGCTGAGTGACAAATCGACAATTCTCCATGGAGGTATAGGCCTAAGTATTAACCGTCAATTTTCTCACTCGGGGGGACTAACAAAAGTTATGGCTCTGCACGGATGTTAGCTTAAAATGGTAGCAATTTTGTGCTGTTGTAAGCTCATTTTAGCTCAATTTCATTAGCTAATATTGGACTCCTCCTTGGCAGCGCCGGATGTCTTCGCCGTTTTCAGCAGCCAATTTTGCTGTCCAATATTAGCTAATGAAGTCAGCACACTGGAGCTCGGAGTGCAGACTCTAATGAGACAAAGCTGTGTAGAGTTTAAAATGGGATTATGTCTGTTTTACACAGTCTTTCTGTCAAATTAGCCCTGTGGCAGCAGACCTGTGAAAAAACAATATCCACTTCCTCCTCACATCCACATCGATTCATTTTAAATGTAGAATTAAAACTGTGCTTTTAAATTCTAAATAAGTCTAGCCAAGGACAGAGGCTGCAAATGAGCTATTAGCTAGAAGCCTATGCACAACCCTTCTCCATTACGTAACAGTGTTATCCTGCATTATTCCTGTCAAATAAACAAATATACAAAACAAAAAAACAGGTTGGACAAAATAATGTGAACATCACCACCAACATTTGCCTTTAATACAGCTTCCACCCTTCTTAGAATAGAGTGTGTTGAATGTTGTATAATGACACCTGCCAGTTGGTTTAAAGATATTGCAGGACAAAATCTCTTTCTCACTTTTCTCTCCAAAACTGTCCACAGTGGTATTCAAATGAGCTTCTAGCTCATTTTGCTGCTCCAACTGTATAAGTTTTATGATCACCATAACACTACACTGTTCATATTAGCATTTGTTTCTCTGTTTAAAGTTTCTGCAATTGCAGCTCTTTGGCTTTGTGAAGTTCTCTGCGGTTTTTAGGGTAATTACTGAGGTTTGTTCTTATTTTCCCTGCTGTTCTGTGTTGTTTGTATACAATTGTTCTTAGTGTTTAAATGGGTCCCTATAATTCACTTCTGGTTATCGCCTACTATTCTTCTTCTATGATGAAGTCTTGCCAGGCATTGTATAGACAGTCATAATCATAAAGACTCAAAAAACTGGTCTGTTAAGGTTACAGATCCTTCTATATTGGCTCCGATGATTTGCCCTTTTTGTACCCCTGCATGACATTTGGCATTTGCCAGAGAACACCAAGATTAGCAAATTCGCCGCTGTGCTCTTCGTAGATGAAAGCAGGTTCACACTAAGCACATGTGATAGACATGACAGAGTCTGGAGACGCCGTGGAGAATGTTCTGCTGCCTGCAACATCCTCCAGCATGAACGGTTTGGCAGTGGGTCAGAAATGGTTTGGGATGGCATTTCTTTGGAGGGCCGCCATGGGCTCGCTAGAGGTAACCTGACTGCCATTAGGTACCGTGATGAAATCCTCAGACCACTTGTGAGACAATATGCTGGTGCGGTTGACCTTGGGTTCCTCCTAATGCAAGACAATGCTAGAACTCATGTGGCTAGAGTGTGTCAGCAGTTCCTGCAAGATGAAGGCATTGATCTGGGACATCACATCTGGGACATCATGTCTCGCTCCATCCACCAACGCAACGTTCCACCACAGATTATTCAGGAGTTGGTGGATGCTTTAGTCCAGGTCTTGGAGGAGATCCCTCAGGAGACCACCCGCCACCTCCAGAGCATGCCCAGGCGTTGTAGGGAGGCCACACACACACACACTACTGAGACTCATTTTAACTTGTTTTAGGGACATTCAATAAAATTTGGATCAACCTGTAGTGTGTTTTTTCACTTCAATTTTGAGTGTGACTTCAAATCCAGACCTCCATGGGTTAATACATTTGATTTCCATTAATAATTTTTGTGTGATTTTGTTGTCAGCACATTCAACTATGTAAAGAACAAAGTATTTAATAAGAATATTTAATTAATTCAGATATGGGATGTGATATTGTAGTGTTCCCTTTATTTTTTTGAGCAGTGTATGACTGCTGTAGGCAATCTGTGATCGGCGATTCTGTTTGTTGTATTAATCAATGCATAACTACATGATGCTGTATTACTTTTATTCATAATTGTTTGTGCAATTTCACTGCATTAATTTGCTCATGCCTTGGGAAACAAGCCAAAAATACTTATTTAATCTCCATATAAAACATTAGAAATTAGATATTTAATTTATATTTTCTGTTTGACCTTTAATACAAAAATTGTATCTGCTATTTGTTTGCTTTAATAGATTGGGCTACTTTAAAACAGCAGTGGTTACATAAAAAAAAATTATATTGCTTTTTGTTTTAAAAAAAGGTTGAAAATAATAAGTAAATAATTATCGATACCGAACGGTATGAAATGTTCATTTTTATGGAATGTTGGATATAAATATTTCCAATCCAGTGATTTAATCAATTGTCCCAATATAAATTATACATTTTGAAAACCGTTTTACTGGAATATATGTTGTAAGTTCAGGAAAAAGGCAAGAAAATATTTTTTGATTCTTATACAAAACCTAAATGATTTACTTAAAAAAAAAAAATAATAATAATTAAATGCTTTTTCTCATCCAAAATGAATGCAGTGCAACAGCTGTGTACAGTAGTATGGCACAGTCAAAATGTTAGTTTGATCGTCTAAACCAGCCAACATATCAGTAATGGCTCAAGCAGTGGGATTGAAATCTGTTTATTTTACTATTCACAGGTGGTGCTTTGTGTTTGAGATACCTGTTTAAAAACGGCCATTATTCTTGCAAATGTTCCTGTGCGCACTGCGCTCTAAATGATGGTGAAACAGATCTAGCTCCAGTAACACAGATCCAGCTGCTCTCCTCCCTCTGCTCCAGCTCCCAGTGGAGCACATTCAAATGCCTCAGGCTCTGAATGACTTTACCTTCCTCGTGGTCTTAAACCAGCAGAGGGAATTTTCTCCTTCTGTTAAGGGTTAATACCACCTCTCATCATGCAGTCAGCAGAGCAGAAGAGTTCTTCAAGCAACAATTGCCCTTTTATAATCTTGATGAAATCAATTTTGTTGAATTCCTTAGAAAACGTTTAGAATTTAATCCGTTTACTTAAAAGTAAATGTTAGTTTTTGAGAAATTTAAGTTTTAGGTACAGTTTATGCATCCACAAAATAATTTTCAATCAATTTGAGAAAAATTTCAACATGGAAGTGTGTCCAAACATTTGACTGTCATTATTTTACATGTTATAGCCGAGGCAGTTGAGTTTAGATTTGCAGTGTTAGTTTTCAGTTTTATGTCAAATGTTTTTTTTGTTGTCGTTTTTTTCTGTATTAAACAGGGTTTTATTTACAGCCAGATAAACTGTCAACCCACATGCTATCTTTGACATGTTGATGTTTGTGATGTTTTATTAATGTGAATTATAAAGAATCATTAGTACAGTAGTTCTCTTTCTCTCTCTGTTTTTAGCTGGAGGCAGAGGCAGTCCCGGAGGTTTCTGAGAAGTATGAGATCACTTCAGTTCCCACCTTCCTCTTCTTCAAGGTGAAGCTTTCACATTTAACTTCAGCTATGCTCAGATTTACCTAAAATTCTGTTAAAAAAAAAAAAGCAAAACAAAACTATTCTTACTTCTTTTTACACTTAATAAAGACAATGTTTTTTTAGGACTGCCCTCTAATAGTCGACTACCTGATAGTTAACCAGAAGAAAATTTTATTAGTTGCTTAGTAAAAAAAAAAATCCACATGTCACACAGTCTATGAGGGACAGATAGTCTCTGTGGTAATATATTACTTCCAGACACTTCCCTATCATATACCGACGTGTGTTCACACGGGGCGTCAGGATCAGATCAGCGTTGCCGAAAAAAATAGTGGATCCGTTGGCGGCGCTTCACTGGCATTGCTCGCGGAACTTGAGAATTTTTCAACTTCTGCCGCGAGCAACGCCAGAAAAGTGCCGCCGACGGAAGCTTTAGCCAATCAGGATGGCTCTATGCAAATACATTAGCCAGGAAGCAGCCAATCACATTCATCCTGTTCAAGAGCAGCAAACTGAGGATCAGAGTTTTCGTTGTTGAGTTCTTGTCTAATTTCATTGGCTGATGCTGCTGTGATCATGGTGTCAGTGCCTTCCAACAAGCGTTGACGCTGACGCCCCGTGTGAACACACCGTAAGTATTAGCAGTTTTACATGGCCACTTAATGTAATGTTAACCTAGAGGAATGTGTACTGTTCAAGTGTCTGTGCGAAGAAGCTAAACAGTAGCACTCACTGCGCTCACTTGCCCTCACAATAACAACAAAACATTGTGCTTTTGTAAAATAATGAACGCATGCACAATGATAAAATATTATTAATGTTTCAAATAAAAATTTATTTGTATGGCGCTTTTCATGATGTCATTGCAAAGCAGTTTTACACCAAAGTAATGCTTACAGTATATGTAGTAGTAGTAGTTTGTACATGTAGATATGGCATAGATGTGAGGTAAAGTTCAATTAATAAATTAATCGAACAGACAAGGAACATTATAAATTAGTAGCAGAGTCGTTTAAAACAGTTTTACACTTTTTTTTTTTTTTTGCAAAGTTAAAGTTCAGAAAATAATTAGACTCTGAGGTTTTTTAAGCAGAAATGTAAAACATATTTTAAGAGACATTCTTACATTAATTGTTTAGTTCAGCATTTACTTGTTTTATTAATTACTTTTTTTTTTTTTACTATTTTGCTGTTGCTCAAATAAACAGACAGGTTTTTAAAAAACATTCAAAGTGACTGTACAAATGAAACTATTTTGTATATAAAAATTTGTGACTTATATAAGTTAATGATTATTATCATTTGATTTTGATTGGATTGTGAAAGTTAGGTTATAATATCCATGAGTAGTATTAGTTTTTCCCGCCTACACAGCCTTAATTACATCAGCAGAAAAGTTGCCTCCGAGGCAGAGAAATTTAAAACATTTCAATAAAAGATTGTGAAAATAAAAACTTGGTTCATTTTAGAACAATACGCACTTAAGAGCAGTGCAGAATAAATTTAAGACCAGCAAAATGTATTAAAAGGGTAACTTAATTTCCCATTTTCTTCTTTTTATATAAAATGAAGTTCACTACCACACTGCGCTCTTTATGTTTCATAAAGCATGCTGATCTATGCCAGTCTGCGTTTTTCTGTACACACAGCTTTTATTTATGTTAGGTGTGCTGCGATAGTGTTTTGTGTTTATTTAGCAGAGGGAGGCGAAGTTAGAAAAACGGAGCCTGTTGGGAAGGTTAAGTTTAACGATCAAGTAATGTGAGCTGCAAAGTCTCCTCGTGTTAGAATCAAGCAACTGAGAAATAATCGGAGGTTAAACAAACACACGGCTTGGCAAGACTTTCCCTCTCTTGGCGTAACATGTCAAAGAACCAGGAGAGCCTGCGGCCTGTTTTCTCTCTCTCCCTGCAAACAATCTAAACAAACTGGCAAGCATCCTAAAAAATTAATGCTGTTTTTTTTTCCTCCCTCTCAATCTATCACTACTCACTCTTGAGTGTTTTTTATTTATTTATTTGTTTACCGACAACCCTTAGGGCGGTGAGAAGATTGACAGGTTGGATGGTGCGCATGCCCCAGAGCTGACCAATAAGGTGCAGCGGCTGGGGTCCGGTGGGGGCGGGGCTGCCAGGGTGGGGGACATCCCTAAAGAGGATCTCAACGAGAGGCTGAAGAGGCTGATCAACGCCGCACCCTGCATGCTCTTCATGAAGGGATCGCCCCAGGAGCCTCGCTGTGGTAAACACACATATACACTCGCTCGCATAAATTAACACTGGGTCAGCGGGTTAGTTAGAGCTACCGTTGGCGATGGAATGAGACAAATCAAGGTTGCATGAACGGGACAGAGAGAGAAGTGCTTTACGTCTTTAAGTGCGATGCACCACAGGTTCAATCCAGTCTGACTCGGTTTGACCCAAAGTTTCTACTGATTGGAAAAAACAACTAGCTCCCAGTGCCATCAACAACAATGCGCATTCAGTTACTTTGCATACTTTGTTTTGTGCTTTATTTATGGCTGGGATTCCCAAACTTAATGTATTTATTTATTTTGAAAAGACTAGCTGAGATTTTAAGTTGATATTTTAATAGTTTTACGAACAGTTGCATTGTCGTGGTTCTCTGATGTTGTTTACTGGTCACATGACATGCAGGTAAACAAATAAAGCAAAAAAAAAATTCCTTTTTCATTCAAAGTGACTTGCATTGACTTGAGTTCAGTCATTGCTCATTTTCAACCTCAATGTTGCTAATGCCATGCTCTGTTTGAGCTACAGAGCATTTATTAATTTATTGAACTTTTACAATTTTGCGTTTTAAGTATTAGCTTTTCTGTAACTTAGAAAGCACTGATTTGGAAGTCTAGTTTGGTACACCTATAAAATAATGAACGGAAACTGCAGCAAATGCAACTGTGTTTCCGTTCTCTCTAATAGCAATAGAAGAAAATGTAGCCATTGCGTTAGAAACATACACTCAGTGGAACTAGCTTTCTTTAATGTATAATTCAAAACGTAGCGTTTTAAATGTATATCATTTCCTTTTAAGTGAAAATATTCAAAACAAGATTTTTGAATAGTTCACCCAAAAAATTAAATTTTGACATCATTTATTCACTCTCGACTAGTTCCAAATCTGTATGAATTTCAAAGGAAGATATTTCGAAGGAGGTTTGTAACCAAGCTGTTTTGGTTAACACTGACTTCCATGGTAGGAATAAAATACTATGAAAGTCAATGGTGGCCTGGTAACAAGCTTTCTTCAAAATAGTTACATTTATACAGATTTGGAACTACTCAAGGGTGTTAATCAACACCCGCTTTGTTAATCAAACATTTGTTGATATGCAGTCGCTCTAAAAATGAAACATGTTCTTCTTTTGTAAGTCAAAGTTATACTTATTAAATCTTGACAGTGACAGCTTAATCAGTTAATAGTGCGTTAGACTTTAGTTTGTTTAACTTTAGGCTGTCCGCTTGATCTTGTTTATTTCTGTTTGATTCGCTGATTTCCTGGCATGCTTTTTTCTTTCTACTAACACTTCCTCCTCATGTCAAGAATGTGTGGTTCGGCGTTGGAAAACATCCTCGTATTAATTTCACCCATTCAAAACAAAATACTTTTGATAGTTCAAAGTGCATATTTCGTCATGGGCTGAGGCGCAGTTTAGCGCTTGACGTTTTGGCTGTGTAAAGAGGAAGGTCTGGGGGAAGGCTGGCGTTTGCCATCCTAAGATCAAAATAAAAACGATATTGAACTCTAATCTCAAACGTGATGTTGGGCTTTCAACGGCTGCCAGCTCCTCCAGCACTGCTTTATTAATAGAAGATCCTCAGAGTTTATGCCGCTTCGTCTCTGAGCCCGGAACCTGTTGCTTGGCGCCGTTGATGTTATTTGAAGCTGCGCTAGGTGTCAGTGGGTCGGTCCGGCTCGGAGATATTATAATGCTGAAGCTTATTGATGTTCTCATTCGCTTGGCTGATATCCAAATCAAGAAATAATGCACAGAGAGTGAGCCATGCCTGTCGGTGGCGTGCATTGGGTTCTAAACGTAAACGCACTCTTTTGTTCCGATACGAGCCAAATGATCAAGTGGTGCGCTAACGCTAACACTAAAGTAGTTATGCATGTCAAATTAAGAGGTTAAGGGTCCATGTATCAATTTGGATCTCTCAGCCTTTCTCTCTCTGAGTGGGTTGTCCTTCAAAAGAGGAACGAGGCTGTAACATCGCCCCTCTCCTGGAGCGGAGTCGGCCAGAGCGAGCGGTCTTCTGCCCCTGTAGGTCTAGGCATAGAGGGGGAAAGAACTCTGCAATCAATGCAGCATGTCTGGTGGAGTTCGCCCGGAGCCAGAGAAAGCAGCTGCCCGCTTGTTTGCCCGCTCTGATAGAGTCAGGCTAATATACCAGCAAATGCATAAGCACAAGTGAGGCGCCTGGAGCTGTTTTATAATGAATTCCCTCATGAGCCACACAAGATGAAAATGGGTGTTTTACTGCAGGGGCTACACAGACTCTACACATCACCTTGCACATCTTTTTCTCTTTCCCTCCTGATCTTGTTTCTTTCTCTTGCTCATTCCTCCTCCTTGTGCGCAGTTTCTCTCGCTTCTTGTTTTCTTTGTCTCCTCCCATCTAATATCACGCTCTCTCTCTCTCTCTCTCTCTCTCTCTCTCTCTCTCTCTCTCTTTCTCTTTTATCTTGTCTATGAAGAGAACTGCTATTTAAAATCAAGAAATCTTGTTCCAGCTTTCAGCCGTGCCCAATATTGTGTATCTATAAATGGATAGATTTTATGTGATATTTTACTCACTTCATCACTAAAAACAGAAATAACGAAGAAACTTGTCTAGTCAGTGTAAAAGGTTGATTAAACTAAAACCATAAAAATATTCCTTGGTAAATAGAAAACGTTTATTTCTATATGCTAAGACAAGATTTCTCATAGTAATTTAGTTTAATGATGTATATGATAATAAAATGGACAACAAGCATAACAGAATAAGTAAAACTTTAACTGATATTAAAATATAAAATGTTATTTACATATATACAGTGAGGTATTTGATCACCCTGTGAAGTTCTCTTACTTAAAAATCATGGAGGGGTCTACAATTTTTCAGCATAGGGGCATTTCCACTGTGAGAGACAGAATCTAAAAAGAAAAATCTGGAAATCACATTGTATGATTTTTTTTAACAATTTATTTGGGAATTACTGTGTCAAATAAGTATTTGATCTCTTGCTTATCAGCCAGATTTCTGACCCTCAAA
>JAUCNO010001612.1:238671-255033 GCA_032353835.1 Enteromius viviparus | reverse complement strand
TAAAAACATGCTAGAAACATGCTAGTAACATGCTAATCATGCTAGAAACATGCTAGCAACATGCTAATCATGCTAGAAGCATGCTAGCAACATGCTAGTCACATGCTAATCATGCTACTAACATGATAATCATGCTAGAAACATGCTAGCAACTAACATGGTTAACCCACATAATTGTAACCGATTGCCGATCGACGTTGCCACGGTTCACCACCCATTTCAAAATTTCTTCAGGAATTTTGGTGCATCGCTTCTAGTTATTATTATTATTTTCTTGAATTTAGTGTTTTTATTGTTGGAGTATTATTTTAGAACATTGTCATAATATTGCCGCAGAAATATTAAGTTCCACTGAAGAAGAAAAAGTCATGTTGGTTTGAAATGAGGTGAGTAAATAATTACAGAAATATTTTTTTTGCGGTGAACTTTTCCTTTAATGTAGAGTAAAAGAAACCATGGAGGTGTAAAACGTGCTGGAAATCGATGTCAGGCGGCTCTGGCACTGATAGAGCTGCGTTCTCTTTCTTTAATGGAGGAGAAAGACCCCTCACCTCTTCCCTCATAACTGTATTGATCTTTAACACTCCGACATGAAAGACATTCTTTGCAGTAGTTTAAAGTCTTTCCCCACGAGACCTCTCTCGTCTGACTGGCTTCTCTCTCTGTCTCTCTCTCTTGCTCTATTACCTCCTCTTTCTCCCCTAGTTATTGAGACGCACTTCAGAATATCTTTTGTAGATGGTTGTAGTTGTAAGTTTCTAAATGAAAGTTTGGTTCTGTGCTGGTTTGGACCCAGAGGAGCCGCTCGTATCTTATGTACTCTGTTCTTTGAGCTTCTCCAGTAGTCTGCGTGTGTTTTGGTGGAGTTAAAAACTTGCTTCCTCTGATTGGCTTTCAAGCGCAGGGTTTCACTTCACTGTAGCCTTTCATGATGTGAAAGATGTTCTAGCGTTTTCACCCCCTTAACTCGTGTCTTTGTGAATACTCAGGCTGCCAAATGTGGATTCAGCCGGCAGATACTTGAAATAATGAACAGCACAGGGTGAGAGACTTTTACGATTCTAATATCTACACAAACAGTGTCATTTAACTAAGACTGGAAGCTGTTTTTTGGAGAATGTATATTGTTAAAGTCCATTTTTGTCTTTTTTTTTTCATTCAGAGTTGAATATGATACATTTGACATATTAGGAGATGAAGAGGTGAGAGTTCCTTCAATTTCAGGTTCATGTTTCCATTCTTCTTCAAGAAAGGATAACATTACTGAGAATTGAGTAATTAATTAACAATTAAGCGGTCTTGTTTAGAATATATATAATATATATCTATAACTATATAAATGTTTATAAATAAAATTGTATGCTTGTTGTGCCAAAATGTGCACTTCTGATCGTTTCCACAGGTTAGACAAGGACTCAAGGCATACTCCAACTGGCCGACGTACCCACAGCTCTATGTTAAAGGGGACCTAATTGGAGGCCTGGACATAGTCAAGGTGAAATGCATAAAACCATTTAACATGAATGCTCTTAATAAGTTGATAAAGAAGAATGTATATATTAGGGCTGCACGATTAACCTTTATCGCATCGATATCGAGGTTTTAACTCCCGCGATTACCTAAGGTTTTTTCCCCCGCCTCTGACATTTGAGTGACAAACATATTAGCCAATCTAAATGGCCAATCGCAATATTTATCAGGAAAACCGAAATTAGGTTTTTTCTTAAAATCGTGCAGCCCTAGTATATATTTATTATTTATGTATAAGAATGTGTATATAATTACACACACATGCTCCTGTTTCAAAGTTTACAGATAGATGGCTAATGTGTGCCATTGATATGTTCAATGTTCATGTAAACTGTTTAGTAAACACTTCTGGCACTTTTTTTTGAGCCTTTTAATTAGTTTAGTTTTTTATGTAAATGATTTAATAAATACCGTACTGTGCCATTCATACAGAGTTATTACCGTACAGTGAAATTTTGATTTCCGTTATATATACACATACATTATAGATATACATAGTATACACACACTTGGATGCGATTAATAGTTTGATAGCACTAATTGATTTTGTATATTTATATTCTTTGTTTTATTTTATACAAAAATATATTTAATATATAAACCAAATATTTTTCTTAAGTATACACATGCATGTGTTTTTATATATGCATAATAAATATTCAAAACAAACTTTTATTTTGGATGTGATTTTTTGTGATTTAATCTACTTAATTTGTAATTGATGTAAATAATTGTAGACTGCAGGAATATAAAGAAATGTGAAAATAGTTTTTTCATTGGTATAGAGATTTAAAGAGCAAATCTAAATCTAATATAGACTACCATTTGAAGGTTTGGGGTTGATACTTTTGTATTTATTTATTTATTTTAATATATACTCACCAAGGTTGCTTTTATTTGATCATAAATACAGTAAACACTAGCGTTTTCTGTTTAATACATATTGGTACACATGTAATGTATTCTTGTGATGGCAAAGCTGCTTTGAATAATCTTCAAGTTCTAATATACTTAATTTATTTAAAATAGGACACTTTTGTAACATCATATTTCTTACTGTCACTTTTAATCAAAGTAATGCATCCTTGCAGAGTACAAAAACAGTTATAAAATCTGCCTGTAGAGGTACTGCAGTTGGTGTTTTACTCCAGCAGAGGGCAGAAGAAGTTCTACAACTGCCACAATGAACCAGTGCTTTCAGGACCATCTCTGAACCTGAATGTTCAAAAGATGAGCACTAGTTGATATACTGTACAGGTGTTTCATAATGAATGAGAAATGTTTGTTGTTTAACAGGAGCTGAAGGAGAATGGTGAGCTGGCATCTGTGCTGAAAGGAGAAAACTAAACGACTCTAGCACTGAAGAAAATGTGGATCACATTGCTGATATGCCTGTAACCTTCACAGTTAACCTCAGGAATGGAGTACTCGAATTAGACTTATTCCATCCGATTTAGCATTTTATTAGAAAATTACTAATTTTCAAAAACAATGTTAATCCTTTGCTGAAAGTCCAATAAAGACAATTATGTGATCTCTTTTTGTTGCACTGACATATTTCAGATCTGTTTCCACCTGGTATTTACATCTGTATATGTTGATGTAATTGCTTGGTAACCCAAGATTTAAAATGTACACAAGGTATTGGCACGTGTCTTAAATATTTCTGCTGTGACATTTTTTGCCCAATCAAATCAGTTTAGAATAAGATGTTCATCCTAATGCAACCAGTTTCAATAAATGTGGAACTGGGCAAAATCCAAGACTTATGCATGTATAATATATGTATGGCCATTTTTTCATTTAAATTGTAAGTCACGTAGTATACACAATAAAAGGTTATTGGGGAATGTGATCCTTCACCGTTTTCTGGGAGGCATCATGTATTTTTTTTAACCTATATTTAGCACCATCCACTTGTGATCGGATATCCTGTATCAGATGTGTATCGTGTAATCTTGGCCTTAATGTAAATTCTGTTTTTGTTAAAGTCGGTCAAAACCAATGATTTTGCGTTACAAAACTGTCCTATGTAAATCTGTGCCCTCATTAAAGAGCTCATTCAACTGCTTTTAATTGCAGGTTGTTAGATTAGGCTATTTTTGCCGCCTTTATTTGAGTTTTTATACTGGACATGTGGCCTCTTTAATGAGTGTGGGGATGATGGATGCACCATTCACAATCACGTCCACTTGCTTGAATTAATGTGAACCTTTAGCTTTTCACACAGAGTTACTCTGCCAAGCTCTTGGGGACAGGAGGAACTCTCTTATTGAGATTAAAGATCCATAAATATTAATCAGCAGTTGTTGGTTGGGGGAAAGTCGGCCCACACCTCATCTGGTTTTAAGCCGAGATTGTAAAGTGGCCATTATGTTTCTCTTTCTCACACACACACACACACACCTGTGGTTCTGGGTAATTGCAGCACTCCCATGATGACCTGATGGTTGTGCTGAGGATACCTTTTAAACATTTCAACACATCTTGCCACAATAGCACACTCAGATATTCTTTGATGCGTGAACTGGAACAAATGGCAACCACAGTTCATAGTCATGCATAATCACTGTAGGTACACAAACACGGTTTCATTACACTGTCTTAAAGTGCATGAACTTATTGTGAAGGTTCACTTTAGCAAAGCATCAAGATTAATAACAGTAGTAGGTCTCCAGTGGTGTTCAGATGTCGTAAATCAGTTTAGGTTTTTATGAATTTAATATTGTGAAATAGGCTAAATTAAACAGTATGAAGTATACTATTTTGATTATATAGCATAATATTTGTACGTCCCCAGTATTAAAAAAAAGACTTTATGATTTCATATACACACACATATATATCTGCATAAATATATGAGTACCAGAAATTGTACGAGAACAAGTGTGTGTGTGTGTGTACATATTTATATGTACCCTCATACTTTTTCAGGAACCCTCAAACATGGTCTGTGGTGCAGGTCTTATGAGGTGTGAAATGGCTACAAATGAATGAGACAGCTGGTTTAATTACTATCGAATTCAGTCATCTAACAGACACCTAAGTGTTCACAGGTGAAAAGTATTCAATGTAATTAGACATGTCGGCTGATTGGTAAATTTACCTGCTTAATTGACAAACTTCTGGTTTAATACTATACATATAGTTGCAGTTGTCTTGGGGTTGGAGTAGCAGAGTCATTTCTCCACATAGCAGCTTTGTTGATGTTTTTTTCTGCTATGGATCTGGGTTGGAAAAGGTTAGTTAAAGTTCTCAGTATGCTGTGTTTACATTATTCATTATGTGTATTATTCAAAGATTTATCACCTTGGGGGAACTTATGTTCTTTTGCTCCTTATAGGGTCCATTTATTTATCTTCCTGACTTTCTTAAAATATGCTGTTGGATCTGAAGGTGGGTTTACTATTATCATTATTGTTTTATTTTTGTTTATTGACATTATTATTTGAAGAGAAATTGTTATCTCTTTACTTCTTGTGTTTTCTAGTTTGGATTCATCAGAATGATCAGTCTCAACAGGATGGGCTTGTCCACATGCACTTCTCTAGGGGACTCCAGTCTTCTGTGTTGGAGGCTCCAGCAACTGGAAGCATTCCTTTTGAAGAAGTGGACCCTAATGTGGTTCCTGGGAAAAGTTCATTTATGTTAACTGCAAGCTCTGCGAAAAGCTCTGGCCTTCAGACAGGAGGAAACTCTAATCTGCTTTCTGCTCCAAGTAGCTCTTCCACAGGATCCTTAGGAAGATACCGCCGTCTCTCTACTTCTACTTATGGCAGCTCTGGTCCACAAATGACCGGTTTCAGAAAGTTTGTTTCTACAAGTGGTTTGCTAGCCCAATCTCCAAGTACTGGACAGAATCTCCCTGGATTGTTGTATGCCAGACTTCCTGTTTCACCCCTAGATTTTAGCCAGTCTCCCAGTGGTCAAAACTCTTACAGTCCGTATACATCAAGCTCCCAGAGCAGCATTGGCACTCCGCTGAAAGCTTCCCTTCAATATGTTCCTGGATCAGGAAGTAGTTCTAGTCTGTCTGTCCTGTCTCAAGCTACCTCTAGCCAGTATGCTCCAGCTCTTTCCTTGGGTGGAAAACTGCCTGTGTCCAGACAGTACTATCAAGGAACTTCTCTTTCACCAAGCTGGTCATTTCAGAAGTGGCAGCCTTCAGTCTCAATGACCCAAGGTTTTCAGGCATCTAGTCAAGTATTAAAAGGGTCCGGTACATCACAGAGAGACTCTTGGTCTCCTAGTAAGTTCCCTTCACTGTCCTCTGCAGGAGGTTCCATCAGCTCTTCTGTGCAGTCTCAAGGTACCTCTAGCCAGAAAGTCCCAGTTCCTTTGGGTGCAAAGGTGTCTGTGTACAGTCAAGCTGCTCCAAGTGGATCCTCTTTGTCTCTAAACCAGCCATCTCAATGGCAGCCTTCTAGCAGTAGATATGCTAAACCTGGTTCCTCCCTGCTTGACTTTTCTAGCCAATCTGCCAGTGGTCCGAGCTCTTACAGGCAGTATATACAAAGCACCCAGAGCAGAGCTGGCGCTCAACTGCCAGGCTCTAGTCCTTTTGTGCCTGTAAACACCCCTACTGGTGGCTCCTCTCTCCAACTGCAAGGTACTGCTTCTTTATATGCACCTGCGTTCTTGGGTGCAAAAGTTCCTGTGTTCAGTCAGAGTTCTCAAAATATGGCTGGCACTCAGCTTGCAGGTTCCAAGCCTTTTTTGACGAAAGCAGGCTTGTATGCTATTGGCTCCTCTCTCCAGCTTCAAGGTAGTTCTAGTCAGAAAGCACCTGCTGCCTTGGATGCAAAAGTCCCTGTCTACAGTCAAGTAGTCTCTGCTCCGAGCCAGACATCTCCGTGGAAGCCTTCCACTTCTAGGTGGTCTCAAGGATTTCAGGCCTCTGGAACTGTGGCATCGGACAGTAGCGCTCTCTCTCAAGGTTCTAAGGATCCCAGTAGGTTCCCTACCATTACTTTAGCAGCAAAACCCACCCAATTTGTATCCGCACAGAGAGGAAGTGGTAGATTTAGTGGCATGCCCATAAAGACTCAAAGTTTGTCAAATCCATACAGTGCCAAACTTTCTGCCTCACCCCTAGGTGTTAGTCAGTCTAACCGTGGACAGGGATCTTACAGCCAGTATACATTAAGCTCCCAGAGCGTGGCTGGAACTCAGCTGGCAGGTTCTAATCCTAATCCTGCTCAGACAGGAAGCGCCTCTACTGGAGAACCTCTCAAGATTCATTCCTGTAACCATCATGACCCTACTGTGACCTGTCATTGCAGTAAAGCTTCTAAAAGTGGATCCCCCTTGACTGGCTCGGCGGCGTCTCTGAGCTCTGTACCTCAGAGCAGCTCTTCCCCTCAAAGCTCCAAGAGCGTGGCTGGAACTCAGCTGGCAGGTTCTGGTTCTAATCCTAATCCTGCTCAGACAGGAAGCACCTCTACTGGAGAACCCCTCAAGATTCATTCCTGTAACCATCATGACCCTACTGTGACCTGTCAGTGCAATAAAGCTTCTAAAAGTGGATCCCCCTTGACTGGCTCGGCAGCGTCTCTGAGCTCTGTACCTCAGAGCAGCTCTTCCCCTCAAAGCTCCAAGAGTTCTGTCCCAAGTTCTCAGACCTCAAGTGTCTTTGGTGTAGGTTTCAGACCTGCTAAGCTCTCCGCTCAGGCTGCTGGTGCGTCTGCTTCAGTTCAGTACCCCTCAGACTCCATGACTTCATCGCCCCTAGGTGTTAGTCAGTCTAACAGTGGACAGGGCTCTTACAGCCAGTATACATTAAGCTCCCAGAGCGGAGATGGCACGCTCTCATCTCTGCAGCTACAAGGTACCTCTAAACTGTATGCCCCTTTGCGTCAGAGTGCAAAAGTGCCTGTAAATAGTCTGGCTTCTCCAAGCAGACCCTCTCAGAGCCAACCACCTAAATGGCAGGCCTCCTCTAGTTGGTCAAAAGGTGTTCCGATCTCTGATACGGTTGCTTCACAGAGTGGCTCTCCATTCCAAGGCTCCAAGGCTCTCAGCAGGTTCTCTACTCTTGCGTCTGCAGCAAGTACTAGCCAGTTTGCCTCCATACAAGGACTTGTTGGATCTAGTGGCTTGTCCAGACTGTCTCAAGATCCCTCGAGTCCATATAGTCCTGGGTCTCCTGCATATGTTAAACGTGGTTCTTCCGGCCTGTATGTATCAAACTCCCAGAGCGTGGCTGGAACTCAGCTGTCAGGTTCTAATCCTAATCCTGCTCAGACAGGAAGCACCTCTACTGGAGAACCTCTCAAGATTCATTCCTGTAACCATCATGACCCTACTGTGACCTGTCAGTGCAATAAAGCTTCTAAAAGTGGATCCCCCTTGACTGGCTCGGCGGCGTCTCAGAGCTCTGTACCTCAGAGCAGCTCTTCCCCTCAAAGCTCCAAGAGTTCTGTCCCAAGTTCTCAGACCTCAAGTTTCTTTGGTGTAGGTCTCAGACCTGCTAAGCTCTCAGCTCAGGCTGCTGGTGCGTCTGCTTCAGTTCAGTACCCCTCAGACTCCATGACTTCATCGCTAGGTTCAAGTGTCCAAGGAGGTTTGCGCGATAGAATATTTGTCATCTATGGCCGGAAAGCTTAAGGCTATTCCAAACCTTTCCAGGGCTCCTCTACTACATGATGACACTGTCAAGTGCTAAAGTACCCTTGTGTAATTTTTGTTCTATATACTACTGTATAAATCTGTGCCTTTTATAGTGGCTTGTTTTGAAGCAATAAAATGCACTTAATGGAAGCAATTTTTTCTTTGGTGTTTTTTTTTTCAGAACTCTTTTACAGTTACATGCGTATGCGAACAATTACACCTGACGTGCTTAAATGTGTATCCAATGTTTGATTTTTGGGTGTTGGTCTCCCTTGATTTGTGGTGACTGATTCTGAAAATTACACTTGCCACCCTTTTTCAAGGGTTTTTGGGTTTTTTTTTTTCTCCCCTCAAACTTGTATGAGTGTCACGCTTTAAAAAAAAAAAAAAAAACTTCCAGCTTTTACAATATGTAGCATGGAGTGTGTGGGGGTCCCACATTTAATGTTAAAGGGTTCTGGACTGCCAATCTTTAGGACACTGGGTTTTTTGTTGAAGCATATCAGGTGACTATGACCTTGCCTTGTCTTTGCTGTGCATTTTTAGTGAGCCTCATTTAAAGCCTGGAGATGAAATGCACTTTAACATTCTTGTTAGAAAGGGCAGTCAGTCAACCAATTGGCACCAAGCCCTTCTCTTTGCTGCCTTGCACTCTCACTCATTCACAAATTTGACCAAGGCAAGATATTTTTATTTGAGGCACTCTGTAGCAAGAAAAATAAACAGAATTAAATATCTATGGTTGGCTATTTATTTTATTTTCTCTCAAATAACAAATCGGATGCTTTTTTAGGGGGAAAAAAATCTCAAATATAAAATTTTTAGGGTCAGACTTTTTGCAGTTGTAGCCGAGCCATTTTATGCTACGTCTTTTGCGCTTTTCTTTTCTCCATTTCAACTGCTATCTTTGAAACCACCTGCATAATATCACCGTTCAAACACTCAACAGTAGAAATCACAGGGGCAGAACCGATCAATATTTCCATTTTCTTGTTTAAGAAGGCACTAAAATGCATTTTTATCTCCTCGTTGGAGATGCTTGGTCCCCTTTCATTATCTCAAATAATGGCAACACATTCCACTCAAGGTGTACCATCTCATTTTGATTGGAATACCTTGAAGCAATACAATTCAGTGTTTAGCTCCTTGACTTTGGAGAGACTGGCAGCCCCTGGGCTTGACCGAGCAGAGTCGGCTGACTAGAATGCGGTCAGATGATTGACTTATAAATGTGGATCCATGTACTGAAGCATGTAATGAGCTCCACAAACCCATCAGCAATGCAGTGACTTTGATCTTTAGAGGAAGTAAAGACATGACCAATGTTGGACACAGGCTTTTCGTGACTATAATGATACCTGACTCCCTGAAGATCCTTTTATGTGTTAGAGACAGCACTGAGGCAAGAGGAAACGACGACGAGTTCTGTTCCTCAATTTGTAGCATCATTTGAGATCAGAGACAGCCTTGGAGGTCTAGATGGCAGTGCAAATATGTATGTATGTGATCATACTGTGAATTATTGATTGTGTGTAAGTGGTTTATTATATTCATGTGAAAATTGGGACAGAACCCAATATAATTTCTCGAATTGAAGCTAATCTGCTCTGGAAATAATGGTTTTGATTAATGTCAGTGTTCAAAGAGCAAGATATATTACCTGTAATTTTCATGATAAAAGAGATTGCATGGTTTTGGTAGAATATGATTACATGTGAAAGCTGAAAAACAGATATTAAAATGCAAATTGCTGAATGGTGTTTACAATAAAAAAAAAAACACCTATAAAAAGCCTTTATGGAGTATAGCAAGATTTTCAGCAGCCTTGCTTCCATAAGTAGTTTATTTATTTTCTTTACAGAGAGAGATACAATAAGACAAGCTATGAGATGAATCACAACTTTAATAACTGCCTTTTTATAGTTCGCATATAGTATTCTGCTTCATATCAAAGGCATATAGCTTCAATGACTTAAACCAATAATAACAGTACAATATATAAAAAATAGCTTAATAATATCTGCTAAATGTTAAATAATGTCACATTCTTGTTAGAATAAAAATAACAGATTTGAAATCCATGTTTGACAGGTAGGCTGTGTATTTAGTGCTGTAATTTTTGCTATATAAACCTCTTTAGGACGATATAAGGCCTGGTGACCATGTCGGTATGTATTTTGTAATATAACCGTGATACATTATATCCCCACTTAATATGCCATCCCAGATCTGTTTGTTTAAAGCTAATAATCAAGGCTTTATTTAACACCCTTCTGCTTTCGTGTGTGTGTGTGTGTGTGTGTGTGTGTGTTATAGGTTTCATCAGTGGCCCTCAAAACACAAAATAACCTCAACGGAGACTCTCCTCTTTACATTTCAATCATCTCCTTTCTTTTGCTAGAATTGCTTTTCAGATGAGACATAGATTTTTTTCTAGCGTAAAGCAACCGTTTAACAGAAATCAAATTGCAAACGGAGAAACCCGCAGGAGAAAAAGAGTGATAATAAAAACAGAGCTTTGTTTTTTCTATGTCCTCTGGTAAAATGAATTACACACTCTTGTTGCATTTTTTCTTACCACCATATGGCGCCAGAGACTGCGCTGCAAATCATCTGTAGTGCCAAAGCTGACCGGAAGAGAGCAGTAGAGGCATGGCTCTATGCGAGCTGGTTTTGCTTCATCATCACCGAGTTTGTGAACCGTATGTTAGCAGGGAAGTTAATTAACACAGGTGAGAATGTCTTGCTTCCCTAGATGTCGTAGTCTGTAGTGTCTTCTATTTCTTATTCAGTTTTGTTCATGGTTTTTAAGCATGTAACGCAACCTATGTCGAAATTACCAAACTTAAAATGTGAAATTGGGACCAAAGCATTGTTTGATTTAATGTTTTTTGAAGTTGGCAACAAACAATTAAGGATGTCCTCACTTTTGAAAACTGATAAGTGCATTTGTATGCTATGTAGGCCTAAATAGTTGAGGGCATTGTATTTGCATTTAGCATTGAGTAGCCTATTAATTGCATGCGTTTTTAAGTTGTGTATCTGTATGCCTAGGAATATTTAACTTGTTAACGTGTTTATTTCCAACATCATCTGTAATGGTGCAAAACCAAATGTCTCAGAAAAACAAACAAACAAACAAACAAACAAACAAAACATGAGTAATATGCCTAATGTTAAACAATTAAAAATTTCGATCTAGTTCGTATCTAATAATGTTGGCCATTTTTCACAAAAAGTTCTATCAGCTAAAGACTTTGTCTCTTGTAATAATACGTTACAGTCTTCTATCTTAAAAGAAAGTCCTTTGTAAGTCCTTGAAACTGTACAATGCTCAGCCTCTAAGCAACATTCTCTTTTCTTGTTCTAATGCAAATAAATCCACATCGTTGATTTTTACTCTACCAAAATCTCTGAGACAACATTGAGTTAAAAGCAAACTAATGTACCTTGCTTTCAAGAGTGACCCCTCTTTATTAAGCATAAAACATTCAAGGTGCACCGTGCACTTTGTCAAGGCGATCTTGACTAACTTAAAAGTAAACGCTAAACAACCTATGCAGACTTTGTGAAACAAATGTTCTTATGTAGAGTGTTTCCTGGTGATAAATCTGAATACGCTTTTCATGATTAAATAAAAACATAGTTTGAAAATAACACACTTCAATCTTACTAACTGCATAAATGTTTAGGGATGTAATAAAAGTGTCAGAAATATATGGAAAGTATTATATTGCTACAGAATATTGGCATGGAGGAGTTGCTTGCAGTACTGTAAGTAGATTCCAGTAGACTGGAGGGTGCATAACAGTAGAAAAACAAAAAAAAGTGAGAATTACTATGAATAAAACAACATAATTATTATAAAAACATCTTGCTTCTCATGTGCTTAAATCTGGCATCTAATAAATTGGTGTGAAACTTCTATATTTGAGTCGTACAGACGGAAGACTTTCCCTGCCTGAGGTGTGTTTGTTTCTCAGTGTGTTCATTTCTCTGTTTGAACATTTAAATGTTTTAATTGGTACATAATTAGCAGCAGAGTAGTATATATAGTAGTAATTCTCAATTAACTTATCTATCTACATCTTCATTTGAACATTAAGGCATGGTTTTATAGACAGGGCTTAGACTAAGTCAGGATTAGGCCATAGTTCAGTTAGGACACATAAATCATTTCTATAAATATGCTTAGAAAAAAGCATTTCAAGAGTTTACGCTTCCTCATAATAATAATATTAATAAGCATGTTTGGTGTGCTGTCCGGGGGTGAGGTGGGAGCTCGGCAGACCCAGGGCCCTAGTGGCATGAACCCTAGCGAGGCTCGAACCCTGCATGCCCTGCAGGAAGGTGAAGAAGGGGACAAGGAGGGTGCTAGAACGAGATGCGGGAAGGAAGGAAACAGGCTTATTTATTGGGGATATGTTTGGTCTGGATTGGCTAACTAGATGATTGGAAAGTTTGACAACATCATTACATGGTGGGCATGTTGAAACAAAACAAAGACACTGATATATTTCAAGATCAGTCAGTGAAAGCAGACATACATTGTAGTCTAGGGCTAGGCTTAAGCCTTGTCTGTGAAACCGGGGGAAAAAGTTTCCAGAAAAGAATTAAGCAGCACATCTGTTTCCAGTATTGTTAATTATAAAATAAATGCTTTATTTAGCAGCAACCCAGCATAATGTCTTGGTTACTGAAGGATCATGTGACATTGAAGATTGGAGTAATGATGCTGAAAATTAAAATAAAAAAAATCTTACCACAAACAGTGTTTTATGATGCAATTTTTGACGTCTACTTTGTTGTATAGAAATAAGCAGCTTGTATAGAAATAAACATTATCCTTTTTGTGCTCTGCAGAAGAAAGAAAACATGGCTTTGGGTACAGCATGAAACAGAGTAAATAGTGACAGAATTGTAATTTTTACATGATCGATGCCCTAGTGCATTTTTACCCAGCAATTTATTCTGGGGCTGATATTTGCTGTTTAATGCATTTTCACTTTTGTATGGGTTGCATTTTTAGAGCATTTCCTGAGAGCTTCACCTCATATTGTTTTTCTGGTGCATGCCGTGCTCACGAGGCTCACGCTGGCGGTACAGCAGCATGTCATTGAATAGAAAATAACCATAGATTGTGCTCTTCCATTCTCGGTGAGAATTCACCACACATCTTTGGTGCGCAGACACCTACTGAGAATTTAAAGCTTTCCAGAGAAGAGTCTGAGTCCACCTCCTTTCACTCTGATTTCTGTTCGCTTTGCATGACACATGAGGGGCTGGCTGATGTGAGAGCTGTGGAAAGAATGTTTAGCCACAAACAAATCAATTAATGTTCTGCTCCCATGGACTTCCTTCAGAAGCCTCTTTGAAACATCTTCTCCTTGAACTAATGTGCTCCCAGTGGGTAAGAGGAGTGGACGGTAGGGTTTCGGGTGCAACGGACCATGGAGATCCAAAAGGGCTTCAAAGAACCGTATTGTTGCTCAGAATGGAAAGTTGAGATCTTAGGAATGCTGGAAAGGAGGTGTGCAGTAGTGCAGGGTGGAAATATTCTCTATATCATTGATCCTTTCCTGTCCCAAAAAACAGAACAAAAACAAATAATGAAAATCTACTCACTCTCTGACCATCCAAAATGCAGATAAGATTTGTTTCTTCTTCAGAACAGTTTTGTAGAAATTGAGCATTGCATCCTTTGCAGCGAATGGGTGCCGTCAGAATAGAAGTCAAAACATCTGATAAAAAAACATCACAGTAACTCACAAGTTATCCACACGACTCAAGGTAATCAGTGAGGAGTAAAAAAGTTCCTCTCCTGTTGTCCTCTCACATTAAAGTGCCTTTCTCATGCATTTTGACATGTTCATATTTTGTCCCAAACAACTGGTTGACATGCATGCAAGGTCAAAAACACTTATAATATGCATTTGTTTTTACATTATTTGTTCAGCGACTCTTAAACAATTAATTAATGTTTTTTTTGGTTTTCCCAAACCCCATGTGATGTCATTTAAAGCAGTGTTTGTGAGCTTTTAATGCCTAAAGAATGAATTTGCATTTTCATTCAGACAAATGAGTGTGTGGTCAACATGCTAATGTTTCATTTTGACCTCGACATGAAATGGCTTTGGACTATAATTTCAGTTATTCACAGTCAACTCTTTCTTTTGAGAGACAATACCTTATACGCGGTGCACTTTCAGATTTAAACTTTTACAGTATATTTTCATTCACTTAGAGCTATGTTACACACTGCATGAATCGTCATGTGCAAAAATGAACCAATTAAACAAAAAACTAGTTGCTTATTAGCATGCATGTTACTATAATGTTTTATAGCCATTTATTAGTTGTAATTAAGCAAGCATTAATGCCTTATTGTACATGACCTTATTCATCCCTAATCCTACCCAATACCTTAACCCAAAACTACCTTACTAACTATTAAGCATATTACTGCAAAGGATTAATCGGTGACCAAGTGACATAATGCTAAATTTCTAAAGTCTGTTCTGATGAAGAAACAAACTCAGCTACATGTTGAAAACCTGAAGGTGAGTACGTTTTCACAAAAGAAGAATAAACAAATATATAAATATTTTGTGGTTAACTCAAAAATGAGAAAAATAATAAAAAATGTATGTCATTAAAAGACTTTCCTTTTTGCGAAACAGAAAAGAGGTTTTGAAAAATGTTCTGCTTTTGTTTTCTGCAGATTTGAAAAGACACAAAAGTAAGTAAAAAATGCTTATTTATTTATTTTCCCAAGTAAACTGTGCCTTTAAGGGAATTGGAGACAGACAGTGCATACAAATGATTATCACTGGGCATGATTCATTCTTAGTGAATTTCCCAGTCAAAGTAATTGTGACAGACAGGGCTACCTGCAGGACCTACTGTAAAGATGTTTAATTATGGTGCTGTCAGTCTGCTTCTCTCAGGACTGACTACAGATCTGCATTCAAATTAGCTAAGTGTTCAAAAGCAAGTGAAATCCTGGCAAATTCTTGAGATGGCATGGCGAGCTGAGCTCCAGTTCTTTCACCAATTTATGTTATTCTTCTCTACAACAGTGAAAGCTTGAGCTTTTTCTCCAGGCTTTTTTTATTTTATCTTCATTTTGAAGGTTCAGTGGAAGTGCAGCAGCTGCTAAATCCAAGAGCGGGAATCTGCAGGAATCATATTTGCAGTGTTTGAAAGGAGCAGAAAGCCATTGTTGGCAGCTCATTGTTACTTATTAAATATAAAAAAAAAGTGAATGAAAAAAGTTTTAAGAAATGGTGCTAAAAAGAAAGAAAGAACGAAATGTAAAAAACAGGCATAATCTTTTTCATGCACAATGAAAACTAATCACGAGTGGTCTTTTTGGCTCTGTGTACAGTTCTTCCAGTGGCCTCTGACAATTTTTGCTTTATTTGTTCCAGCCTTCGGCCTTCTTAGATTTTTATTCATAAATCATTATTAGGATGTAATAATTGTGTGTGCTGCAAGTCGAAGCAACTGTGGCATCTTTGAGAACCCCTGCTGCTTCTCCTGCTGTTTTTGGTGCTCGCATGATTTGAGGGCTTGTTATCAATTCGGTTACTTTACAGCGAGAGATTTTAGGATAATAATAATTGGACGCTCACTAGCTCTGTTCTATCCTAGATATCTATGTAGAAAGCATCCTAACAAAAATGAGTGACAGTCATTCTAATATGCTAATTTTCTGCTCAGGAAACAATTGTATTATTATTATTAGTGATGGCAACATTTGTGCTGCTTAATATTTTTGTGGAAATTGCGAAATTGTCAGGGCTCTTTGATAAATAAAAACGTTTAAAAGTTCATCATTTATTTGAAATAGAAATCTTTCGTAACATTATCTACCTGGTCTCATGGCATAAACCTACCAAGATGCACTTTTTCTTTATGCTTTTTATTCATGTTAATTCATGCGTTTATGACCTCGAGGTTAGACTATTGCAATGCTTTATTGCGTGGTTGTTCTGCACGCTTGATAAATAGACTACAGCTGGTTCAAAATGCAGCAGCTAGAGTCCTTTATGCTGACTATATTTACCTGGTTCTGTCAACACTGCCCTGGCTCCCTATCAAACATTGTGTAGATTTTAAAATCTTGTTAATTAATTATAAAGCACTGAATGGCTTAGCTCCTCAGTACTTGAGCGAGCTCTTATCACATTATAGTCCTCCACGTCTGCTGCGTTCTCAAAA
>JAUCNO010001612.1:211000-222873 GCA_032353835.1 Enteromius viviparus | reverse complement strand
TCACGCAATTTTTGATCATTACGTGATACTAACACGGAATTGTGCATTAAGAGTTCGTGGTTATTTCACGGAATTCTGTGAAATCAGGTTGTTAAAATAACGCATGCAAACAAAAAAAAACGGCTGCAACTTTAAAATAACGGATGCAAACAGTAAAAAATGGCTGCAACTCAAAAAACATCTTCATCAATTTGACAACACAGGCTCTGCAAACACAAGAACCGCACCGGAAATGTTTCAGGGGGACCTGAAAAAGTGACACCCATCTGAGAGTAACTCTAGCTAACATAGCATTAAAATAATGTTCCACAGTTAAGTGACCAATGAATCGTATGATCATGTTGTTAAAATAAACAAAAAAACTTACCTTTTAGTTCAGCGACAACACCTCGGCTCTGACCAAAAGCCACTGAACAAATAATCAGGTCCCAGATGGGTTTGTCACTTTTTGAGGTCCCCCTGAAACATTTCCGTTGTGGTTCGTATGTTTGCAGCGCCTGTGTTGTCAATTTGATGAAGATGTTTTTTAAGTTGCAGCCATTTTGTTTCTGTTTGCATGCGTCATTTTAAAGTTGCAGCCGTTTTTTTTCTGTTTGCATGCGTTATTTTTAAATTGCATCGCGTTGAGCTCTCTCGGCCACCGTAAGTTTTGCTTTAAAATACTTTTTAAATTTGTTGTTGTTTAGTAACACAATGTGTTGACCTACCTGCATAAGTGCATGTGAATTTGATTTTAATTTTAAATGTAAGATTTAAGATTAATAAAATGCTAATTATATATATATAATGAAAAAGCCATTTTGGCAACTTTTACCACAAAGAAAACTTTAGAGCTATACACTGACAAAAATACACATTTTGAATTCATAGGATCTTTAATGCTCAGAGTGGCACAATATTCCCTCTGATAAAGCAATATCATTTCTTCTTAGCAATGTCTTGTCTATAGAGCTAGACTTGAATTATTGGTAGGCTGATGCTGTACCTTCCTAATCAATAGTCCTCAGTCTCTAGTACTTGAGCACGCTGCACAGCACTAACTTCTTGAAAATCAACTTTTATTAAGCTCTAGGTGTTGCTGTATTGAAAGATTCCCAGAGGCACATCTTTTACCAGAGCTCTTGGCTGGGTAATAATCCTCAGTATGTTAGACATGAATGTAACTAGATCTGAATGAAACTAGGATAGATACAAGTTGGGTATTAAAATGTAATGTCTTATAAACAATTAGAACGGAGACAGTCATTTGACATGAAACTGGAGTGAGAATTCAGAATGTGAAGACACCATGATTTTTCTATTTCCTCCATTTTAAATATTTGCCCATTGCTCACCAAACTGGCTGATCTGTAATAGCAATCCCAGTGTATTTGATCCATCTAGATCCTGTTGTCTGTCTGTCTGCAGACAGGATAAGCACAATCCAACCAATATTAGTGGTCTTTCCAAACATCTCCAATCTCTCCATCTGTCAGGCCTATGAGACCTAGAAATATGCCAAAGCTCATTCTGATATGCTCATTAATTTCCTACTGTAGGCAGCCCGACGGAGGAATGCTGACATGGGCCCTTAAACTTTTAATTTGAAGGAAAAAACAATAATTCACATGGATGAGAGTTTCTGAAAGTATTTATAGAATTTTAATAATTAAAAAAAAGAAATGAATGACCCCAAGAAACAAATGATAATTAGTCTATTAGTGGTGTAGTAGGCTATAATTAAACAACATAAACTTAATTTTAGATAAATCACTTTATATATAATGTCACTATTATCTAAATATTATAATATTATACTTATATTTATGTATTAAGCAAACTCTTTCATCCAAAGCAGCTTACAAATAAAGAACAAAATATTAAATAATAAAAAGCTCTAATTATTTCACAAAAACAAGCAAAAATAAATAAATAAAATAAAATAAGTCTTATATTATTTATTTCCACACAGATCAGAAAAAAAACGTGTGATATAAACTGACACTTTTCTCCACATTTAAATTTAAAATCTTCCGTCTTTTAAAGTTCACTGTCTTGCAGTTGACTTTTTCCTCAGTATTTAGTTTACTTCTCAAAATTTTAAGTTTAATTTCTCACAACTTTTTTCTTTGAATGCTGAGTTTATTTTTGCAATTCTGTTTTTTATTTTATTCATTTGTTTTGTTATTTTTGTTGTTGATTTGTTTCTATTATGGGATAAAGGTTATTGGAAGTATTTAGTTAAAAGATTTAAAAAATCTTCTCAAAATTGTTTATACATCACAGTTGTATGTCTCACTTTTTTCATCTCACTATAATTATTAACACAATTTAACATTATTTAATTTATACTGATGTCAGAATTAAGACTTTCTCACAATTCCAAATTATATATGCTAAATTTCAAGAAAAACAAATTGTCACATATAAAGTAGCAATTACCTTTCTTTTTTCTTTCTTTCTTAATGCAAGCAGGTTATATACAACTCCATAAACTCCGAGAAAAAAACGTATTCCATATGCCAGTTTGTAGTGACTGAAAACAGCCAGAAGACACTGTAAAAGCAGCATAAAGCAGTTTATATGATGCATGCACTATATTTCAAGTCCTATGAAATCATATAATAGATTTGTGTGTGGAAAATGCCATAATTTTATGTAGGTTATTCACTGAAACCCTTGCCACTGCATCTCTCAGTTCTCATTCCATACATGCATGTCACATCTGGTTATGAGGTAAAACTTTTGTGATTTGTACAACCATCCCAGTGACCATTAGCAAATAGATTTAGCTTGACACATTAATGCCTCTTTGAGTCTACCTGACACAAATGCTGAAAAAGATTTCCTGAGCTGATTTGCAACCAGCCTCTTTCAAACAGTGGCCAGGTGAAGCCTTAGACTGAAGTCTTGATTTCTCTAAAGGCCTAATTGACATCTCTGAAGGCCTAATTACTTTGCATCAGCTTCACTGTTCAACCTGCCTTGAGCCCTACATTAACATGCTTGACACAAACTCATGAACTCACACTCTAAGAAAGAACAAGAAAGTGTATGTACGAGTTTCAGAGAGCGTTTACTTGCAAAACAGTAAAAAAAAACAAAAAAACACTTTATCCATATGCATATATTTTATCCATTGTGATCCTTAAGAGCTATATTTGGCTCCAGAATTAAAATAAGCATTTTCTTAGTGTGAAGAATATTTAAATAAACTAAAGGACATTTCCCCACTATTAAAGGGTTATGAATAAAAGAATGAAAATTCTTAATCACTCTCTATTCCAAAGCCATTGTTTTTAGCCAATTATTTTTGATGAAATCACAGATCTATCTGATCTATCTGTCAACTGAACTTAAACATCTATTTGACCCTCCGTACACAGCAATACAACTGAAATGATCCCAGACCCAGAAACGTCGCAAAACAATTGGTAAAACAATCAGTGGCTCAACTTTTGTGACTTTTTTGCGCAAAGAAAACAAAAATAACATAATTTACTTAACCATTCTTTTCCCCTGAGTTACTTCTTCCACCTTTTAGAGAGTATGACAATGCAACGCACACATGTATTGGATCTGGGAACATTTCAGTTGCATTGCTGTCTATGGAGGGACAGATGCTCCTTTGATTTCATCAAAACTATATTAATTTGTGTTCCAAAGATGAACAAAGAACTTATGGGTTTGAAACTATATCATAGTGAGTAATTAATGACATAAAACACTTTTTTTGAACCAGTAAAACCATTCTATGCATGTTAAAAGTTCTTAATTGAAACAGATGGCAATAACGAACCTTTATTTTAAGTGTAGTACAACACAGAAAAAAAGAACCCATCCTTAAATTAAATGTAAAAATGTATTTGCTTGGTCACTTTACATGTCATCAGATGGCCTCTTCATGTGGGTGTTTCTTGGCCAGAATAAGATGCGTTCAGTTTGAGTCAGGATCTAGGAAGCCTATAAATACAGCCTCTAATGCACATAAAACAACTTTATGTGGGAGTGTGATGTTTGCAGTGACAGGTGCTATTTAGACACTGGCTGTGATATAGAATCATTTACATAAATGTCAAGCACATCGTACACATAGTCATTTTTATACAAATACTGTGGGTGTATTTTGACTTTCTGACTTTGAAACAATTATACATAACGCCTGTAATGCCGCCTCTTCTGTTTACTATGTGCAGACTTTTCAGTGTGGCAAACCTGACTGTTTTACTGTATAGTTCAGTGTTTGAGTTTGACTTGATTTAGCAGCAAAGACAGAATACTGTAATAAAATACAATTTAAAATCTTTACAGTGCATTTGCTCACCAAGGTTGCATTTATTTGATAAAGAATATAGTACTATTGTAAAATATATTAGCACAATTTAAAATAACCATTCTCTTCTTGAACTGATTCAACAAATGGTCTTATATGTATGGGTCATTTACTCAAGTGATTCATTCAAACCCACTGATTCCTTCTGTGTTTTTCTGATATCCACAGTGGTTCATTTCACTTTTACTGACATTTTTTTTCTGTTTGTTGAGCTAAATAGACAAAGTAACTGGAAATAAATTGTAAGTTACTCAATATTTACTTTTGCTGTGTAGCCTACATACAGTATTCTGGTGTTGGTCCGAATGCTTTACCTATAAAGATGGAATCCTACGTATTTTATAAAAAGTACAGACTCTTTGTAACAACAATATAATTGGACACCAAAAACACACTGCTCAAACATTATCATCACAATTATTTGGTAAAAGGCAGTTTTGTTTTAGAAGCTCTCTGTAGGGAATAATCTTCACACGCTTTTGATATGAGAAGTAACGGAGTGAAGGAGAGCAGAGAGTTGAGCAGCTTGAGGAGAGAGTGTGATAATATACAGTAGGGTACAGAGAGAAGGACTGAAGAGAGACTGTTTGAAAATGAGGTCTAATAATATGTATGAAGAGTCAGGATGGAGAGAGAGGTCAAGATACAGCGAGAGAGAGTTTGTGTAGCACTGAGGTAAATGTGGGAGTATTCAAGGGCTATGAGGAAAACAGACTTCTGGGTGAGAGTACAGGAGTGCAACTTTGAGCCAGGATTCATTAAAAATAAAGCAGGAACTTTCTGCTGCGGTCTCTGTGGAATCTCAGAGAGGCAGCAGTGGAATCAAGGGATGAGAGAAGACAGACAACGACTCTGTTTCAAACCTAGTCAGCTGCTTACATAGACAAAATTTCAAGTTATCATAAGCATGACCATGATTTATATACTGTTCAAAGGATCTTTTTCAAATACAGATATATTTCAAAATAGTATTACTGTTACTGTCTTTTCTACTTGAATATATTTTACAATTTTATTCATGTGATTAGGGAACTTAATTTTCAGCATCAAAAAAAAAAGTATTTTCATAAAACTAAATTTTAGAATCACATGATCCTTCAGAAATATTTCTTATTATAATCAATATTGTGCTGCTTCAATTTATTGTCAGGACTTTTTTTTTTTATTAAATTGAAAGATCAGCATTTAGATTGTTAGATATTATAAATGTCTTTACTGACACTTTAATTTATCTTATTCATCCTGGCTTAATAAAAGTATTACAAAAGTATGTCAAATGTTTGAACAGTGCAATATTATTTAAAATGCATCATGCAACACGATTAAATAACCAATCTAATATATTTCAAAATGTAATTTTTCATCATACATGATATTTCACTTTTAGTTCTTGTTGTAAATATAACAAATATAGAGTATGTTTTAAAAGTGAGATGTTAAAGTCTTTTACTATCAAAAACATTTAATTTAGTGTGTTACTTATTTGTAAATTATACTAGTAATTTCTTGGGTATGACAGCTTGCTCTTTAATTATTCATTATGATAGCTAGCAACCTGATGAAAACACTTTTAAAGCAGTCTTTGCTGCTGCACACAAGGAAAATTGCTGTTTCCCAACCGGATTTCCAGAGCATCCTTTTGACTAAATGTTTTCATTTTGATCCTGGCCTTATAAACCTAAATCAATCACTCTAGCTTCATCTAATTACTGAAGCAACTGCCTCAGGTGTGTTCATTTGGGGTCCAAAAAAAAAGAGGCACTGGGCTAATAGGTAATAGGGTTTTTCTGCTTACATTTGCTAGCGGCTGCCTTCTGGAGAGCACGACAGGCGATGTCTGTTTGTTTGAGTTAGTTAAAGTGTCATATAAAGCTTGAAATAGGAAGTTTTAGTCGCTCTAATTTAGAGACGCAGCCATTGTTACAGATGACAGAGATGCAGAACAGATGCATATGCATTTCCATTTGAAAAGAGCCCGGAGCAGGTCTGAATAAAACCATGACACTAGTGTCAACTAGTTGCATCAATTCAGGACATTATGCAGCGGCATTTCATTAATCTCCTCTCATTTGTCTTCTTAAGAGAGCCGCTGTGTAGAGGAGATTTCAGCACATATCCATTTCTTGAATCTGAAAGCTTTCTTTTGTCCCTGACTGAAAAGTCTGCATCAGATCAAGGCTCGCTGAAATTTACCTTTAAAAACAAGGAAAAGGCTTTGGCAGGCTTTGCAATTCAATGTCACGTTGCCTTTGCTTCAGAGCAAATTTTAGAACCTCTTTCACAATAACAAATTATTCAAATTTGTCCTCTTTCAACCTCTTGCTATCACTGTCTCTCGATTCCTTTCTCGCGCTTTCTCTCTCTCTTTCTCTTATAGGATTTCATGTGATGCTGGCAGCGGTCCTGGGCAGAAAACAGATCAGCTTCAAGCAAGTGTCAGCCTGTCAAATGGCTTTTCACTCAGAAAGGATCCTTATCCATTCCAGAAATGCAATATATCTCAAATCAGTGAAAAAAAAATACACGCCTGTGGTTCTCATCTAGACTTCTGAGTGTGGGAATGTCCGTCAAACCATAATCTAGATCTGAAGGAGAAGAGAAGGAACTGAGATAGATACAGTACGTACGACTTACTCTGCCTTAATTACCTGTCTTTACAGGCAGGCTAACAGGCAGCCCTATATTGTAGTTTCTCAGGGATTATTTGTAGTTTTTTTGGGGCAGTTTGTTGCAAACATTTTGGAATTATTGCAAACTGAGATTATTATGATAAAAATAAAATGATAAACAAGCCTATTTATTCCTTTATTCTTTTTCCTTTTCATTTCTAAAATTATTCACAGAAAACTGCAATTTAATTAATACTTTTATTAAGCAATAATGCATTAAATATTTATTTTCTAAAAAAAAATTTTCAAAATGGTTTCCACAAAATATTTAGCAGCACAACTGTTTTTAACATATGTATATTTAGCTTTTATTTATATATATATATATATATATATAATTTTTTTTTTTTTTTATGAAATATGAAATATATCACTGCAAAAAGCTCTCTGCTTAATAAAATACATCCAGTCCACACTGTCCTTCAGTGCCTCCTGCTATTCTACTTCTAGTGATACTTCAGAGTTATTTACCCAATGCTTCGTAGAGAGAATGCAATGACACAGAATAAGTTCTGCTTTCTAGGAAGCTCCATTGTATTAAAATAATGACATGAAAAATGAACTGGAGATGCCTGAACTGTCTGCAATGAAAGCTTGCAGCACATCTTCAATATATGGAGTGCAATTTGTGCACGGAGCCCCTAGTGTCTGCTAATTTCCCCACACTCAGACCTCAGCTAGTAATCAGCTTCCCATCTAAACAAACAATGGCGTGATAAAGATGTTTGGTTCAGAGCAATTAAAATTTTATAACCAATCAGGTTTAAGGGCACAGGAGGCTTGTTCCCACATGTGGCAACGGACTTGCCATTAAAAAGCCAGCATTTCTGTTGATTGCATCAAAAAAATAAATAAATAAATCACACGCGCACATTTCACTATATGATTAATTATTTACCTGAGGTATACAGAAGAGTGTTGCAGGAAAAGGGCTATTTAAGAAATTTGGAAACTTACTTGACATGTGGTTACTTTTCTTACATTAACAGGACTAGATATAATTCACCCAAAACCTCTGTTTTGACAGAAAAATAATAAATAAGAGTAATCTGTTAATCTTCTACATGTGACTTTCTTTGTATTGCATCAGCTTACATTTTTTAGAATTGTAGTACCAAAAATTCTTCTTTTTTACCATTGCATCACAATAATTTGAATTCAGTTTAATAATATTGTTGCCACCATATAAATTATAAATTAAGTAAAATATAATGTGACATGTTTTTTGAAGGAATATTCTCTAAAATGTTATAAATACCAAGTCTTCCAGAGCAATATTATAGCTTTGTGTAAGGATTAGACCAAATGTTCTTTTTGTGTTCCACAGAAGAAATACATATATAAATAGTGTGAGTAAATCACATCAGAATTATAATTTTAGATGATCTATCTCTTTAAGAAGAGCCTGATCACACAGTATCCGTCTCTGAGACTGTACTGTGTATTCTTACATGAGTTCTCACTTATCTTATCTTACATAATGCAGCAACAATTGATAAAAAATGTATTTTACTTCAGTTTACTTGAGGGCTGTATGCCAGTTATACACTCACATACTCACACATGTACATTGGCTTCATAAATCAGTCCATTGCTATGCTTGAAATGGAATACTAGTATATTGCATCCTAAAAATAGCATGCAAAACACACTGCATCGTACTGCTATCTAAAACAGCAATGCTATGTACAAAGTCGACTACTGTCTATGCACTAGATTTGGTTTGAAACTTGCTTTGTGACTGTTAACAAAAATGTTCTGTGTAGTACGGAATGAAATTTGGATGTACTACATCTAGCATGTTGTTACTGTCATGTTACCTACTAATTTCAGTTGCATTGCATTTTTTTTTTTTGCCTACAGTCTAAAATGGAAGTAGGCAAATTTTGAGACAGAGTAAGCATTTAATAATTTACTGCCATTTTACTAATTTTACCATTTTAGCTTGAGAACGCAATTCCAAAACAGCGTGGATGGACACGGAAATTTCTGTTTGTGATTTACTGTACTAACAACATGGAAATTGAAAAACACAGACACAGCATCTAATTTACTTACTGACCAACGCAATATACGAAGCACAGCAAAAATTACCATAGTTACAAAAAAAGAATAAATCAATTATGCCACAGTATGTTGAAAAGAACTGGAGGCCAAAAAATCAAGGGTCTCAATAATTTTTTATATAGCTGGTATTGCGTAACTCCTAGTTAAAGACTCAAAGTCATCTTTTATTTCCTGAAGCAAATTAAAAATAACATGGCTTGGCAAACTATAACTTTTGGATAATGTGTTCTTCTGGCTTTCCAAATAAATTGATACGTGTGAAAAAAAATTGGCTCCCTTGTACCACAAGCACTCTTTTCTCTGCCTGTGCATCCTTCTGATAACAACAGATGCAAGTATTTCAAGCACAAAGTAGTTTAAGGCATGATTTTTTTGGGGCACTAATGCCCAAGCGCTAGTAAATTGCATTGCGTGATTCATTTGAATAATCAACCTGGTCTCATAAAAATATGTACCTCTGTGCACATTTTGTGTAGTATTGTCTGTACGTTCTTGATGGCACATTTTGCTGCCGTTACAAAGCAAAAAGTACACTGAGTGGCGCTAAAACACAATTTTACTATGTAAACCCTTGCACATATTACATTAATATAGGTATGTATTGCAAAGGTTCACAATTAAAATATCCGTGGACTGTTGCTAAAAGTTAATGCTCTATCATGTTGGAAATGCTGTATGTCCTATACCAAATCCAACCTTAAACCTTTCCCATAGTAACAAATGCTAAACTGATTTGATAACACATTTGTTGATGCAACCATGTAATTTAAACTTTACAAAGATTTGAACTGTTTTGTTGAACTGAAGACCCTTGTCTCTCAAGTACATCTCTGTACTCTGTGAGCTCCCGAAAAAAACCTACCGTCTTCGAAAACCCATATTATTATTACTATTGTTTTAATATTAATATTGTTTTGACATAACATGATTCTTCAAGTAATTTTGTGAAAATTCCACTTTATTAGTCGAAACTCTGTAAATTTGTGTGAAAAGGAGTAAAAGGCACTTCTTGGAACGTATTTCGTGAAAAAGAAGTGCACTGATATTTATGCCATGAGACCAGGTAGGAATAATCGCCTATAAAATATGAACGAGAAAGGGAAATTCCTACAATTGCATATTTAATCATTTCTGGAGCAAAACTGTGTTCAAGTCTTTTTCCGTGTTTAGTAACATGGTTTGTTGTATTGTAGTCACATGACTAAAAAAGTATTTGATCACCAAACAGAGGGTGAATTCAGGTGCATTGGATTGTGGGAGACAACATTTACTCTGCCTCGTATTGTAGTATGGCAGTGTGCCATTCCAAACTTATCCCATGTCTTTATAGCATGAAACTAAAATGCACGGTAGTCTCACTCCTCCTCCAAAAGTCTCATTCAGCAGCCACCTTCAGAATTTTAAACTTTTGCTCTTCAACCGAGCACATCTGCTGTGCCACATGAGCCCCCTAAGCTTTCAATTCATGGCATAGTTCCACAGCCCTAATGCTAACACTAACCCTCTCTAAAATCCTGAGCGTTTTGTCTGAATTACAGCATCTGTGCTTAATCAACCCAGTGCTGGCACTGGTTCAAAAGGAAGATTCTGCAATATTTAACAATATAATGCAACAGTGGCCCTATTATATGCAACAGTAAGTCCTAAAGCCCAGTCCACCCTGACCTTAAACCAACCATTAAATTATTGAAACTCCATCACAGACCAGTGGCTGGCACTGTGGCTCTCGTGACATAGTCATCCATCTGCGGTTGGGATAACAGAGGGACTATCAGACCCAGGTTTGATTGAGAAATTCAGGAGCGTGCCCATGTGGCAGACAGAATGATCTCGGCCTAGAAAAATTGATGAAACGAGCCGGTGGGTTTGGCTGGAGGCCGTACAGAGTCCACTGTGAGGCATGTTTTATGTAACACAGTTGGAAGCAAAGCACTGTCATCTAACTGTGCGTAATACAATTTAATATATTATGACAGGATGTACATGTAAAAGCATCATATGTTGTGGCATGGTAGACATCAAGCCTCGAAAAAGCACTGTCTGAACTAACATACAAGTTTACTCTACTTGAAGCAGAAGTTTTCTCCCACTGTCAGTCTAAAGATATACTTTGAGTTGCAACGTTAAAGAAATAACTCTCTTGAAATAATATTCTGTTTGGAAAGATTTTCTAAAAATGACGACCTACATTTTGGCCTGTTCTCCACTCAAAGCTGTTGAATGATTTCTAAAGACTTAGAATGCAGTGCATGAGTCATCTGGCTACTTTTATGAAGATTTTATAGAGTTGGTCATTTTTGGAGCTTGACAGCTGCGGCCACTGTGAATAGAGCTGTGTGGAGATGTTTACACACACACACACACACACACACACACACAGATATAACAGTATAAGAAATGACAAAAGACAAAATGTTTATTTTTGTCAATTAAAAAAGGCACTGATCAGAGTTGTAATTTGAAATGAAAATTATTATTAAAAAAGCAGTCAGTCATGAGTCAGTCACTAAATTCAATTGAAATGCACTGATTCATTCAGGAATAAAACAAATAAGCCCCTCTCTGTATAACATGGCGAATCAAACACTGACTTAGCTAATCAATTAAAAAAAACATACTGTAGATTTATTTAGAATAATACACAAATATAGTTCAAAGCAAAGCATAGTTCAAACGAACATTCGCAGTCAACGTCACATACGCTCGTGGTTTGAACTACAGCACTGGACCTGTGGTTAGAAGCATAGCTTCTTGTTAGTAAGATATATGGGCTTTAATAAATATGCTCTTGGGCACAAGAAGCAAACTAACATGCATTACTATCT
>JAUCNO010001612.1:190088-210900 GCA_032353835.1 Enteromius viviparus | reverse complement strand
AAATCGTATGAATTCGTACGAGTGAGGTCGTACAAATTCGTATGAATTAGCCACCTCGTAAAATATGTACGAATTGCTGTGAGATCAGGTTGTTAATTCTCAACTACATGTCTTCTAACTCTCAGAGAAGACTGTTAGGGTAGGTTTAGGTTTAGTAAAGTAAGTTGACATATACTTGCACAGTTTCTGATCAGTATGTCTAAGTGGTATGTTGTGGACCCATCAAAATAAAGTTAGAAGATATCAGGTAGACAGTCTACTAATACTCAAGTGACTGCTAGTTAACATGTAGTTGTAAAGTTACTTACTGTTAGTCAAAATAAACAAATAATTTAGAATATCAATTCACAAGTTTGCATTTCCTTATGATAAACAATTAAAGCGTATTTGGCGCGCTGTCCAGGTAGTGAGCTGCAAGGTCAGCAAACACCGAGCCCTAGTTGAACCCATAGCTGAGCTCGGCATCCGGCTCGAACTCCACTTGTCCCCGTTATAAAGATGCGAAAGCCAACGAAGGGAAGGTTGAGTGGGAGGGAATGTGTAACAAGATAAGGAGGGGAAGGAAACTTATTTAACGGGAAGGCTTATGGATTTGATTGGACAAGATGGAATTAGATTGATTAGGAAAGTGGTTCCAGCCACGGCCAATCATGCATCAGCGCTCCTCCCGGAATCTGTTTATCAACATCACTAAATACTATAATAGTACAGTTTATATAAAAAAAGCATAAATAACACTGTGTGGAAATGACACTGAAGAAAAAAGTCAGAAAACACCTGTTATGGATGTACATATATATTGGACGTTGTCAGTAGATAAATTAAGTAAAACTAGTAAGGGTGTAAAAAGAGGTTTTAAGAAAAACCCACAAACCATTTTCTAAAAGTCCACAGCGCTAAAATTGCCAATAGGTGCAGAAACACCATTTTATGTGTGTGTCTGTGTGTGACATGTTTCTAGCAATCTCTCCTGTCTCTCTCAGGGGGTCTTGTTTCAGAGAAATCGAGCAGAAAGATTCAGGCCAAGACAAGGGTAAATGTAGCGGGAGCCTTCACCGCTCTAGAGCTGTCCATCCTGCTGTGGTGCTGAAATTGGCGAGTGATTGCACTTATGAAACTTTTGGCCACTTATGTGTGCTTCAGACTACAGTTCCATCATCTTGACTCACAAAGAGAGAGAGTCTCTGTCTCTCTCACCGTGCTGTCCGCCCACTGTTCGCTCATTTACCTGGTTAACAAACCACCTACTTCATTCGCTCTCCCTGAAAACATCTTATTTGGCTGAATGATGTTTTGCTATCTGTCTCCTCGGACTCCTGCTACACAAAAGCCAGGTAATAACGCTGAGCACCTCTTTTTAGCGTAAAAGTGGATCAACATTACTGCCTGAAGAAGAGGCTTTCATAAAGTTAGTAGAGTAAGAAGTTTGGTGGAAGCACAACAATTTTTGTCAACATGGTTTTGAAGTCAAGATGAAATCAAAATGCACAAGATTTACTTATTTAAAGTCATTCACCGAAACATGAAAATCTGTCATTTACTCGTAAATCTGAACCCATACTTTTTAAAAGTAGCCCCAATTCCACTGTATTAATTTTTAAGGTAATTTGCCCATGTTAGAATAAAAAGAATGTTTGCCTTTCAAATCTAATAACTTTATCTGCCTCTGAAATTACTTAAATGAGCCAGATAACATATACAAATCCAATGTTTGTTAATTTGTCTTTTACCACTGACTACAGTTTTAATAACAGTAATACTGTCACCATCATCTAACTCTGCTCATACATTACTAAACCTTTTTTTTTTCCTCTGAAAGTTTCACTCACTTTGTGCATTTTAACTTTTCCATTAACATAATCCCTCAGAGATGGTAAACTTGATTTTTACAACCTTTGTGTTGTGTTCTGGTTATTTTGACCCAGAGAACATTTTCTTTTTCCCCAAAAAGCCGCTTAATGTTATTCCATTATACCATTCTGATTTCACTCACTCAGGAAACAACTTCAAGACATGAAAAAAAAACATGACTGTCCTACAAAAAAAATTACTTGTAAATTGTTGTAAATAATTATGCAGTATTATAACCAAACATTGGATTCTGTCTTTTTATATCATTTTATTCCAGTTATCACAGATTTTCTATTTCTTTCTGGAACTGATGAGTTGTAGGGCTCACTAAACTGAACTGAATATTTTAAGTAAATATTGCCAAAAATTATCCACTAATATGATTTTTTTCCCCACTCAACAATTTCAAATCAGTGAGCCATGCAATCAACATGCTTACTAAAAAAATTATATAAATTAAAAATTACAAACTCGACAAAGAAATATAAGATTGAATTCAAGTCTTTTTCAAAAGGTTAGTCATTTTTGATCATTAAATTAAATCAAATCTGGATTTTCAGACAGCAAAAAGTCTAATGTGAATCAGAAACAACCCAACAGCTTTTTTCAATCCTGTAATTTAGCTCATCCATACTACTGCATATCTAAAGAACAAAATTAATGTATTTTTTTGGCACTGCAGGTGCTTTTGGGACCTTTAAAATTAAAATCCAAGTAGGGTTAGGGATCTTATAAGGTAAAATGCATTGCTTGGATATGAACAGGTGCCAATATGTATTGATTTGAAATTGTGTTGCTTGGCTGATTTGTCTTAATGGAGGGCAAAAGTATTGCTGCATGCTCTGCATACACATTTTTAATCAGTAAAAGTTATTGCATGGACTTTGTGCATACTATGCATATAAATAGTAATTTGCATCTCATATAGAAACCATCTCACTGACGTCTCTAACATTAGGGTCACAAGTGTACAATGAAAAGACCATACCATTTTTTACTAAATTACTTTATATACTGTATATCAACAATTGTCCCATCTGTGTTTAATTGTACTTCCACAAAAACTATAAAATAGAAAATTCAATTACTATGGGTTTGCCTCAGAAACCACACACTGTGCCCTTGAAACTGACCTAAAAACTCTTTTGTAGATTTTTTCATTCTTTCATTCACATCCTGGAATATACAGTACCACTGAAGTTCCACAGTGTATAATTAGTATTCACACATAGTCTGCTGTGGAAGTGTGTCAGACAAATCAATGTTTCTTATTTCAAATGGGAAGAATTCTGTTTGAACTAGCTGGAGTCATATGTGAAGGAGCGTGTGACTGTTGCACTGCGGTGGATTCTCCTGGCACAGCTAAAGTAAACAGAGTTTCTTTCTGTTTCCTACACATTTTGATCCATTAGGATGGATGCTATTGATTTCACCTGTTATCTTTATTTTAAGTCTTGTTTATGGCACAAAATAAAAGCATGAAACATTCCATGTGTTTAAAGCCTCATTATAGCTCCCATGAGAGCTTCAGTGTGATCCGTTCAAGGTGGGCCAAACCGCTTCAGTGCGCACTTCTAAATCGTCTGCTCAAGTTTTTAACTCTATTTTCCAGAAGCTGCGCATTTCTTGACAAGGCAACCAGAGTGACTTTTCACGTTCCATTAGGTCCTGTCAATAAGACCAGGCTAAAATTCATGAAGATGAAAAATGAGATTTTGGATCAGGTCTGTGAAGCAGAGGAATGGTGGGTTAAAGTAAAAATGACTTTTTAACCTAGAAACCACACAGATTCTGAAATAGCATACAACAGAAAGAGTCCATCTCAGAAAGCCCTAAGGAAGCGTTTCAATGCTTCCACCCATTAGATGATGAATGAATGACCGCGAGCGAGCTAAAATAAAGCCTAGTTTAATTGCCTAAATCACCTTTATTTGGATTCATAAACTGCCACAAAATATACATCATGTTTGGACTGATTCATTTAAAAATAAATAAATAAATACCGGAGCCAAATAATTTCCATTTAAATTTCAATGTTTCTTGCACCATTATGCAGCAGTGCTGGCACATTTTCTGAATCGCTTGTGCTTCAGCAAAAAAAATTAGAAAAGACCACATACAGACACTAAACAGGAAACATCTTTCTCTTGCAACATTCTTAATGGCTGCACACAAATGCAACTAGTCTACTCAGATTACCTAACAAACAACTTCAATTAGGCAGTTGTTTTTTAAGTAATCAGCTGAAACACTCACAAATCAGCTATCAAATCTTGGGTTATTGATTTAAATTTATCAGTAGAGAAGTTTCATACGCACACAATATATATTGTGATGAGTGTCCAGAGGAGTCATTAGCGTCACCCTGGGAACAAAGGACACACAGCTGCACGTCCTCATCTCTGGCTGATCGGCCCCAGCAGCCCGTCAGGCAGCAGCTATATAAGCAGCGTGAGCGCTACCAGAAACTGAGAAACTTCTCCATGAGACAGAGCATTTTTGTGAATCAAAAAGGATGACCATATGACAAATAAATCAGCATAAAATATTGGTTTATCGGTACATGACAACCAGCAGGAGTAGTATTATGGATCGATACATAGCTTACCAGCAGAACAGGGATGTGAACCTTCAGAAGGTGGAGTTTAATGGCCCTGAGGGATAAAACTGCACTGAAGATGGAAAAATATGTCAGAGCTATTACACCTTCTATTATGTACTGAACATATTTCTTATTTCCTTTGGTTAGATGTAAACACTGTAAAGCACAGAATAGTAATGCTGGACCTGGAATGCATGGCTGGCGGCGGATTCTGTGTTTGGTGGATGAAGAATGCCAGAATCTCAGAAAATTATTTGCTCCAGATATTGATTTGCTCGGTTTTCATTATGCTACGACTAAATGTGCGAGTTTTTTGAGGCTTGCAGCATCACCATTCATTTTCTAAATATACCTTAAATGCATTTTAGTGGTTTTGCATTATTGAAAAAATATATATATATTAGTAAAAACCTATAATCAATATGACATGCAAATAAAAAGCTGCATCTGTAGAACAGCACATGGCAAGTTTTTGGATGCAAATTGTATTTTTATGCTCTTTAATCTCTTAAGCATGTAACCAACACAGTCTCACGAGCAATTCGTACATATTTGTACGAGGTGCCAAATTTGTGCCAATTCATACTAATTCGTACGACCTCACTCGTACGATTTCGTACAATTTGTCTAAAACCACATGATGGTTAGGTTTAGGGGCGGGGTTACGTTCAGGTCAGTTGTAAAAATTCATACGAAAATACATGCGATTTTGAATAAATCATACAAATTCGTACGAATTAGCCACCTCATAAAATATGTACGAATTGCCATGAGATCAGGTTGATGTAACATACTCTAAGTATTTCACAGTTTTCAAGCTATGCAACCAAGATTTTGTGCACCATTCCAAAATGTCAGAGTAAAGTTCATAACAAAACTCACACAAACAGTGATTATCGTCGTCGTGACTACAGAGATGGTTTGATAAATGAAGTTTAGTTCTCGTCATTATACATTACCATTACTCTGTTCTTCTATTTGATAATGTTCAGTGCTTTGCTACAATCTGTATTGTAAGCGCTATATAAAAAAAAAGGGACTTGACTTGACTTGACAAATGTAAACATGTCATTCCTACTGCTGCCACAAGAGGTGTTAAAGAGTGAAGTGTCTTCTTCCACATTAATACATTCGGCAAATAGTACTTGCGCTGTTTTGATATAGTGACATTTTTAACCAATCAGGTTACAATATTTCAATTTAGTTCATGCAATCTCATAACAACCCAGTTGTTAGCACCATGCTGTACAGTTTGAGCTACAGTAGAAGTATAATGTTAGCCCTATAGCCAGGGCCCTTTTTTTACACACCTTATTGCATGTTTCGCTGCAGTTTCAAAGAGAAATGTCCTCTGAGTGGTGCTGAAACACAGAATTAATATGTGAACCCCGGTACGTTTTTATTACATCGATATAGGTACGTATTTCTGTGTTTTAATTACTTTAAATATCCTGGGACTGTTGCTAAGATAGTGTAAACAAATGGAAAACTAATATAAAAGGCATTTGTTGATGAAACCATGCTTTTACACAGATTTGAACTGTTTTGAGATAATGTATGCCTCTCAAGTACATCTCTGTACTCTGTGAGCTAACGAACCAAACTACCGTGTATGAAAACTCATAGATATGTGATGCTAACATTCAAAATCTGCTATTCTTCTCTTTTTGTGTGAATTTCACGGTGAAAATTTAGTGCATATTTTAGGTGAAAATTCTATCAGCTGTAGCTTATATTAAGGTGAAACAAATGCCAACTGTCTCTTTCAGGTGAGAAAAAAAAAACAGCCTGAAGATATCATAATGAGCAAGTTATTTATGATTATATCTGAATAGTAATACCAGAATATATATTTCTGCTTGTGGATATTTATTTTCACTTGCAGTTGGAAAAAAAAGATATCTTTGCCAAATGTGATGCATCTAACTATTAACTTTGGTTAATCCAGTAATTAGTTCTTTTTCAGAGAGTTCATATCAACCCGGTGCAGCAAATCCTAACTTCTGATTGTATTGTATTTGGCAGTTTAGTGTAAGAAGTGCATCAGACGATCTGTGGCCATGACATGTGAGGCTAAGACTGTAGAACCAGGCTTATTAAAATTGAGAAGTTGAGGAAAACACCACAGTATGACAGACATCAGCACTACGACAGGAAAAACACAGTCCTTTTTTTAGACAGGCAAATGCTGTGAGTGCCGCATCAATTTATCTTGAGAATATCTAGCGCCCCTAATAAAGTAAGCTGTTACCTGAGGGAAAAGCTCTTAAACTGCTGCTGACCTGTGTGGATGTGTTTGCAGACGTCGAGAACTTCCTTCTCCCTGCGGTAAGGAAGTTTGACTACGAAGACACAAATTGGACTTCCTCACAGTGTTCGATTGTAAGAACGCCCCACACCCTCTGGCACCAATTACTGCCTCGGCTAACGCTCATCAACGGCTCGAGCCCATGAGGATGAGGATGTAAGAACAACTCTCAATGCAATTCCACAGCTGATTCCCGGACAGAGGCATCTGACTTCTGAAGTTCAGATTTTCCCCAAAGCTTTGCAGTGCTGAGGGTGAATAACTATCGCTTTGTAACTGACACTGAGGTGTGTTCAAAAAAAAATGGTTTGATCCATTCACCTTTATGTTGAGATAAGCTCATCAAAGGTGAAGACAAAGATCAAGTAGATTTTGTAATTCTCCAGATCAAAGATCAACTTTTACATTTTCAGGCAACTTGCCTGTGGCCTGGAGAAAAAGACGGGCAACAGACAGAGTGCATGCTTATTTTATGCCCCAAATGACTTATGAAAAGGACATTTTTGTATTGAAGTATCTATTTGTTAGCTGTTCTGTAGATTGTTTCTGCTGTGGGGTAAAAAAAAAATAATAATAAAAAAGTAAGACAAAATTGAAATAAGCTCACAATTCTAAGCAAAAATAAATAAATACATAAATCAGAATTGTGGCACGTAAAAAAAAAAGTGTTATTATTTTTTTTTACCTCTTATACATATCAATAACTTCTCAACATTTCTCAGCCACAGAAACAGTCTCCTGGTGCTTGTTGGGTTATGGGGTGTAGAAATATGATTTTTGGCTTATGAAGCGTACAGACGCAACCACAAACCGTAGAAGTGTTTGACAGATGGCAGCAGACTTTACTTCCACCCACATCTGTTATTGCCATCATAATATTTTCTTTGTTACCTCAAAACCACATAAACCTCAATGGTTGAGGTTAAGTGCACTCTACGCTCAAGCTTCATGGTTTCTTGTCTGGCATGTTATGGTGCAAACTTAATTCAACTAAAATAAAATGTAAAAATCTATCATAAATTAATCAAAAGTTGAGTATAGACATTTATAATGTTTAAACATTGTATTTCAAATAAACTTATTATTCATCAAATATACACCTGAATAACAACTATTTGCTGTTTCTACAAAATATTAAAAAGCACAACTGCTAAAAAAAAGCATCAAATCAGCATATCAGAATGATTTCAGAAGGATCATGTGATACTGAACTGGAGTAATGATGCTGAAAACATAGGAAAAAATTATATTTTAAAATACAATTGAATATAAAACCGTTATTTTTAATTATAATAATATTTCAAATTATATTGCTAGTTTTTACTTTTTAAATCAAATAAATTGTCTTGGTGAGCATAAGTAACTTTTAAAAATATCTCCAATCCCAAACTTTCCCAAAATGGTAGTGCAAGATAACAATTTTATGACAATCTGATAATCTTTTGCTCTATGGAAGATCTAAAATCACATATGTGTCCCAATTTGCAAACTTATCTTTATTAAACATGCAATGATAACACATAAATGTATTGGATAAATATTATTGTACAGTAAACTAGGTTTTAAATTTGTTTTGAATGATTTTGAGGATTTTGCTCATTGAATTTGAAAAGTTGTAATGCTGAGTTGGAGTTTGGATCTGATTCCAGTCAAAGTTATGATTCATCCCAGAGAAAACCTTTAAATCAGCATTTTCTATGGCTCTTTATACAGTTACTGTAGGGCACAGATATACATTCCAGGTTGGAGATACTCAAACTGGGTTACTGCTTCGCCTGTGGAGAAAGAGTGAACTTAAGCGAGAGATTATTCAGGGTGGTATATGTCTAACAACTGTCAACAGCTATAGAAAGAGAGCATTTTTCAAAGCTCGGTTATAGTCGAAATGCACCAGTGTTTCAGTGTTAAAGTATACCGACCATGACTCACCCCCCTCTACAAACACACATGTATACCGCATAGTCTCTCTTATTCTGTCAGGAGAAAATCTCTCATAGCCTCTTGTTTTAACTTTTAACTTAAAATAAAGTAGAACTCTTAAATAATAGAACTCTCTTAATATAACTTAAAAAAAGTAAGATCTGTAATGCATTCATAGTCAGGTGGACAGACACGCATACTACATGTACTCAATAATTATGCTCCCCAAGTGATTTGCTTATCTAAACTGCAACTTAACATAATCAGATGAAAAAAAAGCCCAATCCGTTAATTAAATATTAATATTAAATACTTACACATTTATTTATTATTGTTATTATTGTTTTTAAGCCTTACATAACACCTTATATATATTTATATATCAAATATTTATGCAATCATTAATATTAAAATTATATTTGCACCTTCTTCATAATAAAACCTGTTTGAACAGACAAATAACCATTTTATAAATACATTTTAACATATATCATGAAAATATAAACAGTCATCTTTTATCTAATTTGTATCTGCATTCATATATTATTCATAAGACATATGCATGAGTGCATATGCATGCTAAATAATTGTATATGGGCATTAGGTTGTGAAAATTGTTTGTAGCAAATAGTAGTAGCGTGCTATCCTACTATTCAAGTGATATTGATTATATTCCAGAAGTCGAGATGAACTCAAGCATACAGTACTAGGCGAACATTAACATTGTTCAGAATATCTATAGGCATTATTAATACTTTTCAAACCTTCGCTCTAAAGCACACTTGAAGTGTTAAACATGTAAAAGCGTCGTAGCAAAGGTCACATCTTTATCGTCAGTTCAGCCTCAGTCTAAGAGAGCTTGTGCAGGATCTGTGCTGCTAAGATATTCCATTCCCTTTCTCTCATTATGGACTTTGCTGTCTGAAAGACAGAAAACCCTCTACCGGAGTGAACTTTTCATCTCTCAAGGACTAATCTTTGAACGGCACATGAGTGCCTCTGCAATCTAATTCATCACTGCCTACCTGAAAGTGTCTGCAGCTAAAGACTTATGATCAGGGAAGAGCACAGGTGTAACACACTGGTGCTCTGCTGGAGGACAAGAGCGTTTGGAATTAAATGTGGCGCTATATGATACACAGCTCAGCTGCAGCTGAATCCCTGGTCTGTTTTCAATTTAACTTGTTCACTGTGGGTAAATTTGATATTTTAAGGGGTCACCTCGTGCGCTTTGATCGATTAGATTGCTGCGTGTGTGCATTTCACACTTTGCCACACATATAGTAAATGCAGCTCCACATAATGGATCTGATCTAGTTTTTTGGATTGCAGAGCTCTTTTGCATGATGATGTTTCTTTTGAAAAAAGCAGAGAGCAAAGTTTATGCAGTGTAAATCTAAGCTTACAACCTTGTTTTAACCCACATTGGACATCTGTCTTGATTGCATCTTAAAGGGTTTGCACTCTACTCTTTACGAAATTGGATAACTACTTAATAATTAAAGTAAGCTACATGAAAAAAAAACTGATTTGGTAGTTATCCAGTATTTTTTAGGATTTCATGCATTAAGGATAGTGAGTGACTACTATGTGAAATAAAATTAAATAAAATAATTATTAAATTAAATGGCGAAAACAACACCCATTAAAATGTAATGCATTATCATTAAAATAGTTTGTTATAGCATTGTTATAGCATTTACATTTTTTTTAAGGTTGGTGCCATCTAGCAAGCATAAATATTATGAGTGTCGGATACTTCTAATCTTATCATTTTCTTGTTGTTGTGTGAATACATTCACAAAATGTTTAAGTGCATTTTTGCAAAGTCTTGCAAAGTCTGCAGTCTGGAAATGTCTTAAAAACTTATTTATAATGCATACTAACAGTCACAGAGGGATAAAAGGGTCAGCTATACTCATTTATAGAAACACTTCAGTTTAACCACATGCATTATTAAATATTAAAAAGGTTCAGAGTTTCTGAAAAGCTAGAATGACCCTAAGAGGCATGGTATATAAAGCTTGTAGTATATATTTGTCAGATTACCAGAATCAAATAGCATAATTCGTTTTCACTGCATACTCATTATGGGTCTTCATTACAGTCTTCAGTGCACGTTCTAGTTGATTAAACCGCACTATGATTGAAAACGAGCTGAAATTTGAACAAATTTTGGTCGCATTTTATAAGCACAAATCAAACCTCCTCTCTTCCCACACACAAACACAGACGGAGGGAGTGACAGCCTCGCTTCAGCTATTCGCTCCGTAAAATCTCAGCTGACAATCCTGTGATATTGTTACTTCAAGTTAAATAAGAAGATTAAAGGTACAAAGGAAAAGCTGTTTATAAGAAACTAGAAGCAGAACCTGAAAGAGACTAGCGAGTAAACAGAAAGCGTTTTTATGAAGCTCCCTGATGAATGTTAGCCAAACAGCGAGCCAGAATCACAAAGGTAGGGAAATGGGTGCTGGGAACATAAATTCTCCCTCCTACCTGAAATGCGCCTGGGTGTCAAAAGCAGAGTGTGGATATTCCTGGAGGCTGCAGCTGGCCTACATATGCTCAACGCCGCTTGATTTGTCCGCAGCAGTGGCTTTTCCTGACGCTGGAAAATTCCCATTTCCTCCGGACTGATCCAGGTGGTCTCAAGAGCTAAAGTGTTGTTTAGATAAAACTGCAAATCAGAAAAGAGAAATCAGTAACAAAATGACGAAACAGCTTAACAGAAGAGCAGTTGTTCTTACATGGCCACGAGCGGTTTTGAGGTTTACATGAAATATACACAAGAACTGCATTTATAGTGTATGGGAAGTTATGAAGTAGCAATGAAGCTTTTGCAGACATTTGTCTTTTGATTTTAAGAGAATGAAATTTGGTGAAATATGGCCTTCTTGGCAGGTTTTGTGAGATTCACCAAATATGATCCAATGCCATGAATGCTTCTTTCACCTTGTAGTCAGGCACACGTTTTTCCACCCAGCCCTTTCTGTATTGTGGAGGCAGGACTGTCCGGTATACATGAGGAAACACTGGATGTAGATCCACGCTTGCAGAAGGTTGGAAACCCAACACATGATGAGGCCTGGATGGGATCTCCCACTGGGACAGCCAAGCAGAAGAGAAGAACAAATTACCACTGACATCTATTCTGCTCCATTTCATTAAGAAGAAGTGAAGAAATAAATAAGGTCTGGTTGGAATGAAAGATGTTCACTTTGGTCATTTATGGGTCTTTTTGGAATGACACCTGCTGTTCTTCACCAACAGATGATACATAAAATGTTTTTCCCCTTAACATTTATGGCAGTAGTCTTTTCTGGAACAGAGAAACTGCTAAACCTCTTGTTATTGGTTCTCTACTGTGGGATGATTGGGAAATTGACTTCTTTTGTTGGTATCAGTGGTTCCATGAAGAACCTTTAACATCCATGGAACCTTTAAAATAAAAGAAAATAAAAAAGTTCTTTGTTGAAGGTTCTAGAAAGATTTAAAATGCGATTCACACATTAAAAATGGTTCTTTTAAGAACTGTTCCCTTAAAAGTTCCTTTGGGAGCCACAGATAAAGCCAAAAAAACATAAACTTGCAAATGTGTTGTTAAATTTCTGAACTATTAATTTTCTCTTACCTAAACTGTTCATTATGTTAAGAGTGCTTAACTAATGCATCACAAGCCATTTTGACTGCAACGACCAACTTTTATTTTCACGAATGCAAAATGTGATCATCTGAAGGCCATTTTTTTAAGATTATCTTCGTTGTTGGATACAGTTGTTTTCAAACTCAGTTTAACAACACAGCAGTCATTTTGATATGAAATCAGAACTGGCCTTTCTTGATCCAAACCACCTTTCATATCTTTTATACAATATTAAGTATCACTTAAAAACACATCATATTACAAGGAAAAATGGGTTATGGACATGATTAGATGTTGAATTTAAAGTTGGAAAGATTTCTGCAGATTATGCTGTATTCTTCTGCGTTCAGCATTGCCTCCTTGATCCATCACGCTTGGCTCTGCATCAATGCCTCTCTGCAGCAGCAGTCAATCAAAGGCTTCTGAAGGTTGTCTGCAACTCAAAGTCTCTGTTTAAATAATATACTCTTTCCTCCCACTGTCTTTTTCTCTGTCTCCCTCTCTCTCTCTGGTTCCAGTACAGTGCGACTGAGTTCATGCTTGCCGTCTCCTCTGAACGGCACTTTAATGATGTGAAAGCTCAAAGTTCTCAATGCCAGGGCTGTGGAGCAGTGGTGATCATGCCTCTGCCCGGCACACAGATTAAATGTCACGCTGAGTTTGAGTCGTGAGGGGATGTGAGGGTCATCTTGAGCATAGCTCCTCTAGTGGTGAAGCAGTGGAGATGAAGGGAGGTAATGCACAGAATTTTGATTTTCTGCTTTAACGGTGACATCAGTTCCCCAGAAAGTGATCAAAATGTACTGCAGATTATAAGCCTTCCAGGCCATACTACTTAGCATATTCTAGCAGCTGCCAGTCCTTTAAAAAACTATTTCAAGATTTAATCAAGACCTTGAATAATTGTTTAAAAAGGCATTTTTACTAATTCATTACCACAGCAGGTCACAATGCTCCGATGAGGATTTTTCTTTTTGTGCCAGTGATTGAAACAAATATGAAATCATAAAAAAGGTTATGTTTTGATAAAGAAAAAGAAAAAGAAAAAGTAAATAGATTAAGATTGCAAAATATTACTCATGGATACACAAGCTAATTTGGGGAGGACCTCTGAGCTTTGAGAAATAAAAGAGAGTAATTGGTGCTATAGTCAAGTTTCCTAGTTGGAAATGAGATATGAACAGCCTACTAAATTGTTTATACAACTGGGACATAATTTCAGTATGTTAATTGGGTGAATCATAAACATTTGCTCCAAGAAATATTGCTCTAGTGACTTACATTTTGTTTTTTCTTTTTTCATGTCATGTTTGTTTGTGTGTGTGTGTATATAATAACAAAAGATGTATCTTTACAGTATACCTGTGGGTATATGTTTCTATGTTTGTCAGTGAATGGGGTCTCACTTTCTTTTAGAAAGAATCCATTGGAAATTAAATATGTTTATTATATAGTGGCTTTACATTTTCCCATGAAAAATGAACCTAGTGTCCTCCGCTATTCGTACTCTTTCTGACAAGAAAGCACTTGAACATGACAAACTTACAATCATGACTTCAGAAATGGGAAATAAGAAATTTCAGACAATAGTACACTATGATAAAAATTTCAGGCCATGTTTGTTTTCTCTGAGATCTTCTAAATGCTGTCCTACAAGTGTACAACATATAGAAATGTTAAATTTATTTATTTAATTTCTTTGAAAATTGACTACAAATATGTATGACTCATGTTTTTCCACAGGGCCATATACTTTTTCATCCAGTTCATTTTTTTTCCTTGCTTTCTGAAATGAGAATGTTTCTCTCTCTAACATCTCAACAGCAAGTAGCAAACCATTACTCACATGTGTGATGCAAACTAAAGGCTTCTGGCTATTTAAAAAAAAAAAAAGATTCCCATCCAACAAGAAACATCACGTCATCACATCAACACCGGAAAGAAAATGGCACTTGAGGTTTTTAATGCATCAAGACGATATCTTAATGCCTTTAATAAGAGATCATGCAACATTTGTTCTTTAGCGAGTTTAACACTGATCATTACTGTTCAGCACATGTTCAGCCAGAACTGATATTAAATGACATTAAGTATATTTTATAGATGCAGTCTTATACTTAGGGACAATTATAGGTCCTAAAGCTTAACCCTGCAGCTATCAAGTAAAAGTCAAAAACTTTAAAACTTTTCTAACAAAGTCCAACTTTCATTTGATTTGAAAGAACCAAATGTTTCTGATGCATGTGATTTATTTATACATAAACTTTCTACTGTACATAAATTATGAAATTCTGATTCAGATAGAGGGCACAGGTCTTTGAAAAGTAATAGGAGACTGAACTATTGCTATCTGAATTACAATATTAATTATAGATGCTATTATATATTTATCAACTCAATTAATTATAAATTGTTCAGTGTAGAATGCAGGATGTTCATTTTAAACTCTGTTACCTGAACACTGGGCAGACTAAACTGACTGATGGTCGCGGGTTCGGGAGCGGCAGCGCGCATCACAGGCACGAACGGATCGCAGGACATCTGCCATCCCGACACCGTCTGAATCACCGGAGGAAGGCGAGTGGAGATGAGCACTGGAGGAGCAGAACCCACCCTACACAGTCCGGATGTGTTCGGGACCATCCAGAGCCACGGAGGAGCTTCGGCGCTCACGTGCCACAGCTGAGGCTGAGCTTTAACGCGCTGGACCGGGATCATTCCTGCTGCATCCTATATAGCTTCAAAGAAGGATGGATGGATACCGAGAAAGCTGTCCGTGCAGTGACACTGGGGAAAAAAAAACAGATGGATAGATATAGCGCACATTTATCCGCACCCTAGTGACAAAGATAAACGGTTGTATCGTACTGTCCAGAATCAGTTGTGTGCATATTTTAGTACATTTTCCGCATGCATGAATTAATTATTTAAATGCATGGCAAAAACTCAAAGAACCCCGTAAGAGTCTGTATAAGCGAACGTGTGCGCTGGGCACAGACAATCTTGCTGTAAACATACAAAACTCATTATCAGAATATGAATAAAACATTCCCACTGAAACATAATAAACAGCTTCCCCTCCCAAATTCTGCACCACATGCATGCGCATGGATTAAAACAGGTGGATGCAACGCATAATCAAAACGAGAGAAATACAAGCTTTTCTGTGTAACTTAAATGGAAAATGTATTCTGGCTCGTGCTCTAAAATAAACCACGACATGACTGCCCCTAGATGAAACTATACAACAATAATGTTTTTTTTGTTTGTTTTTTTGTTATGTTGCACTGTCCAAAAGTCTCTGAAAGTTTATGCATATTTTATCACAGCACAAAAACGCATATGCATAAATTATATTAACCACATCAGCAGAACTCAAACATCACCACATGTTTTCTCCGCAGATAATCCTAAACATAACGTAAATTCCAATCTGATAAAAGACCCCCTCCTTAAATTCTGCAGCACATGCATGGATTTAAACAGGTGCAAGGCATCTATTATTAAAAGCTTTTCTGTATAACTTAAGCAAAAAAGTTATTCTGGCATTTGTTTATTTATTTATTTGTTTTCCTTAAAGATGCACCAAACATTAGATGCAAACTCACCTATAGTATGAGAGGTTTTGAAAATCCCTTTACTTCAGCATGATGTATGTGGCTGTCACTGGAAATAAACAAATAACGCAAAATACAAACAAGATAAATTAATGAAACCGTGTCTACAGAAGAAGATATCTAAGAATATCCGGTAAGAGAGGTGTCCAAAGTGTCCAAAGCGCAGAGACTAAAGCACGGATCTCCTGCGTGCGTTCACGCGCTGTGGATCGCGCTTTCCATGTGCACGATCACACCAGCGGGTTGTTAATTTCGCTCACAAGAGCTCCGTGGGAATCTCGTGGAAATCTGTTCACTGTCATCCGATGATTCCCTAGCTTCCCGCGGTGGTGCCTCGTAAAGCATCTCAAAATCACTCCTCATTACATTATAATCCTCTGCTCTCATTCATGCTTGTAGAACTTGTGTGCGTTATGTAGACAATCCTCGTTGATGAACAGACACGACTGTATTTCTGCTCTGCTAAAAGTCCTCTTGCAGTCCAGACCGGGAGCATTTGCTTTCTGAGCGGATCTGATGGCGATGGCGCCGTGCGCAGCACAACACAGTGCGTCAGGACGCGCAAAGACGCACAACTCGCGCTCTGATGATCTAGGATGATTGTGACAACTATTTTAATTTGTTAACAGAGACACGGCTTACCTAGTTTTAAACCTAAATGGAAGTTTTTTTAACCCTTTTAGGGGACCCCATGGATTTTTGCAAACTTTACTGAAAATATATGGAAAGTTGATGACATACTGAAGGTATGACATTCAAATAAGAATAACTAGATATAGGCTATTATATTACAAAATTATTAATATATCAAAATAATTAATTACTTTAATAATGTAAAAAATCATGGTTATTTAGTTTAATCTTTTGCTACTGCTTCTGGTCATAAAAGTCATAACACAAGCAGCTTTGTCATCTTTACAGCAGTTGTATGAGAGGAAATATCTTAGTTATATCCTAGTCTACATGGGAAGCCTTCAAATATTGCCTTGGTCAATGGGGGGCCTTGAAGTCAAAGAGCTTTTCTTTTCTTTTTTCCTTATCAATCAATCCTCAATGGCGACTTTGAAGCACAAGTCATCTTTTTTTTTTTCTTATACCGCCAGGGGAGATGTTTGAACAGCTATATAAGAGGGAAACTGGGGTTATCCAAAGTTTCTCTCTCACACAACTGGGCATCTCCTATTCAGTGGATCAACCCTGACTCTTGTGAATGTCACAAAACACTGTGTGCAAACAAAAATGCTAACATAAGTGGATTTGACATTCCAGTCCTAGTTTAGAGTCTAGTGTGAAATGGTGTAGAGATTCAGGCATTGGGACCAGTTTCCACAATTTATAATCCCTGAACAAAACCACTGAAGCCCCTGAAGTATGCACAAACTTCTAGGTTTACACCATTTTAAATATATTTATGTAATATATATAAATTAAATATATATACTTGTCAATTCTTCCATATAAATTTGTGATCGGTGATTATTAATTTGGTTATCAATTAGTTTGGCACAAGGTTTGCGGTCGATTAACTGTGTCTTGTTGAACACTAGGAGGAGAATTTGAGGGGTTTGGTTTATTATACAGTCTGGTTTCAGGCAAAGGTAATGTTCTATGATGGTTAAGTGGATGTAGATGAACGTTGATTACATTTTAAAAGCCTAATTAATACAGAGATTTTTGAGCTCGCAGCTCAGTATTTGAGCATTCATGGCGCGAGGTCCAGATGTTGAGAGTAGCCTATTTAGTGTATTTATACATATTTTATGTTTATTAATTTTTTTAATGTTGAATGTTTAACTCACTTGTAAAATTTGAATATTAAAGGCAGGGTAAGCCATTTTTCAAAAACCAACAACTTGTTACACATTTGTACTTACACACTCCATTCTGAGGGTTGTTACATTTGTAGTCACAGAAATGTTACAGCTGTAGAGATGTATCGGTGTGTACTTACACTGTGGTTACATACAGTACTAGATACACATCTAGTTACTATGGAAGTACACAGGTATTAGGGACACCTAAAGCGGGACCAAGAAGTTTCTTGTGCTCAACAAGCCATTTGTTTGTTTAATAACCATAAAATAAAGCATTTTATTCTATTAAAAATGTTTTCTGAATACATTTTCAAAATGTAATACATTTTTGTGACACAAAGCTACATTTTAAGAATTGTTACTCTAGTCTTGAGTGTCACATGATCCTTCTAAATTCTAATATAATAATAAATAAAATACTGATTTTCTGCTCAATCATTTTTTCTAATGATTATTATCAATGCTGAACTGTTTAAGATTATTGTGAAAACAATGACAGATTTTTTTTAGGATTCTTTGATGAACAAAGTTGATAGAAAGTTGAAATTATAAATTGACTGTTACTTTTTATTGATTAAACGCATCTTTGTGGAATAAAAGTTTTTACATATTTCGAAAAAAGTAACTTTTGAACAGCGGCAGTAGTAAACTTGTGATGGCCAGTTTCATCTACCTTTCAAACACAACTGCATGCTCTGCCTAAAGTCTAGTCTTCATGTTGCTTTTGTGAATTATTTTTTTATTATTTATCGTGATACAGTAAGTGGTCCAAATCAATTTCTAACTAGGGTAGGTTCTCAGAGTTTTTGGAGTGACTGAGAACTCAACAATTTGAAATTGAGGGAACCCTTAGGCCAAAACGTCTTTATTTTCTCCAACAAAAATCTTTATTTTCATAGGTATGTGGGCTGACACCCCAGGCTCTCCAGCAGTTCTATTTCATGTCCTTGTAAAAATGGATCTGTGCTCGTAATTAGGGACTGTTGCCCCTTTCATTCATCCTCCTAGATTGGTTGGCGAGAGAGGCTGGATACCCGCGGCTGTCCATGACACAGAATATGGCCCTGCCAGTGCTGTAGCGATAGAGATTATTTGACTGGGGCTGTTCTGTTGTGATATTCCAGTTTTGGGGTCTGCCGTAGGAGTTGTTTGGATCATCCGCCGCTATTTCTCTGAAGGGAAAATCTGGATACAGAAATGAAATTTTCCAACCATTTCTGATTGGTTAAAACCTTACCCTCAATCACACAGTGTGTCTAATGCCTAAGGCCGGTTTTGCTTTAGATTCTGAGAGCGTGAGGAAAGCATGTCAGAATATTTTGAGCAGTACAATAATATTCAGAAAACAGGTGCCACAATCACCACCTTGCTTACTTGAGCAACAACACAGGCTGATAACACAATTATGGACGTACTTTATGGACATTCATTTATATTTTAATAGTATTAAAAAGAGAAATGATACATTTTAAAAGGTGTCTTACCCAGAGGAACTGGCTTGGTAAGAACCTGAAAGACTATTGAAACATATTGCCTTGACATTGAAATGCTTTGGGCTATTTGCTTGAGTGAAAACATGAATGTTAATGCCCTCACAGCTGGACGAATGATTATGCTAAGACAGAACACATGGTGAGGTTAATTACAGGGTCAATCTGGTGTATTTATGGCCTGGCTTGGACACAATTACATACTCTTGTATAATTTGAGATTCTTTTAATGCACAGTGGAACTTACTCATGAGAATGCTTTGTGTGTAAATTTGTAAATATGTGTTTAGTGCACATGTTTACATAATGAGACAATAACCTAGCTTCACAACATCATCAGAAAGAAAAATCTTTCAATTTATTACATTTAATAAGACCAAGAAAGTGCATTATGGGTCAGCTTTTGAAGTTTTCTTTTAAGCATTTGAGTCATATTGGAAAGAATACATGTCTGCTGGATTATAGGTTAAAGAGGGTTAAATTGTAGAAGCCTGATTCCATCACTGAATAAAAAATAAAAAAGGTAATTGCAAAATATAAAGTCACAATTCTAAAAACATATCAATCTTTTTTTTCCCTTTAAACTGGACTTTATAAATGAGTTTCTCCCAATTCTTAGAAAGAAAAAGTCAGATATAAAAAAGTTTGAATTGCGACTTTATAAAGTCAACATTTCTGAGGTATAAAGTTGCAATTCTGACTTTATAACTCATAATTGCGAATTTATATCACGCAGTTCGGACTTTTGTCTTGCAATAATGTCTATATATATATCGCTCAATTCTAAAATAGGCATTTTTTTTTCATTTTTTTATCAATGGTGGAAAAGGCCTTCTATATTAGGATTAAGGATTAGTTCACCCCCCACCCCCCTGTCATTAATTACCCACTCTTATGTTGTTCCAAACTTGAAGACATTTGTGCATCTTCAGAACAAAAATGTAACTATTTCTGATATCTCTGTGACCATGCATAAACAGCAACGCAACCAACTAGGCTCACTGGAAATACCTGCCTCTTCATATAAAAATGTACCTATACATACGAATCGCTGCAGTTTTCAGTTGAAATAAACACTAGAGGCAGTAGAACTCCCACAACCTTTATTCCTTTACACACAAAATATGATTTACAGGTACATTTGTGATTAATGAAGGCTAATTTCCACACAATTAGTTGCGGAATGTTATATGGTGACTTCAAAACATTCTTAAAATCCTGCACAATGTTAAAGACTGATACTTTTGAATGTTGTTGATGTACATGTACAGCTTATTATGTATGAGTTTTCCAGTTCAGTAGGTTTACTCTATAGCTCACTTGATACGGAGTTTAGGTTGGGGATATTTCCAACATGATAGAACCTTAATCTTTAGCAACACTTGAATATTTGAGTTCTGAAAAGCCACAAAACGCACCTCGGGCAACATTATAAAAACACTGCAATATTTACTTGTACCAACCTAATACAAACATGCTATGGTCACATATTAAGTGAATGTTTAAACATAATTTCGAGAGGATCGCTGAAACGAGTAATCATACACAGCTGATGACCCTTTTC